>CAHIKZ030000463.1:232500-545000 GCA_903632075.3 Acanthosepion pharaonis
TTGTTAATCAGCACAAATCTTCCCTTGGCAATTCGGCTGACATTTTAGTATCTGCTGATATTTCTTTTGAGTCGTCTATTAGACATGAACTTCCTATTAACAAGATTTATTTCCGTTACTAGCATACAGATTGTGTTTCTTTTCGTGATTTTCTACGAGACTACCCTTGGATTGATATTCTTAACCTTCCTCTTGAGAATTGTGCCAGAGGGGTTTCTTCTTCGGTTAAAAATGGCATCGATGCTTTTGTACATTTTCGGAAATACCAGGTGAAACCGCAATCTCTTTGGTTCATGCCGGCATGTTCAAACGCTATAGCCCACTAGAATCAATTTTACTGGTTGTACCAGCTTAATAGTTCCTAACTCACGATACGTTTATTCGTCTGCTCGTCATAATTGTAAATGTCACCTCAAAGAGTTTTGTTTGTTGATAGAGTGATGTACCATAGCCTCTAACGAACTGGGTTCTCCTGACTATTGGCGGCGCTGAAATTATGCGTTAAATAAAAGTAAGTCTTCTATCCCTCCTCTCTTCACTCAAATTCAGGTATTAACAACTTACGTTGATAAAGCAGAATGTTTTGTTCGTAAATTCTCTTCAAATTTTACTCTAGACTGATCTGGAATATCTTTGCCCGATTTTCCCCTTAGAGGTGAGTCTTTATTGGGTGAAATTCATGTAGCTCCGTCTATAGTTTTTGCTATCGTCTCTAAACTGGATTCCCACAAATGGTGTGGGCTTGATGGTATCCTTGCAATTGTCCTTAAGAAATATGCTTCTGAAATAGTTTCTGTTCTCGCTAAATACTGAAATAAATGCTTTGCTTCTTCTTGCTTGCCTGCTTGATAGTGATCCTCTTCTTTAGTTCCAGTCTTTTGAGAACGCACGCGACCCATTTGATCTTTCGAACTATGCCCCTACTAGTTTTCTACTTCTTTTTGGCAATGGATTAGAGACTCTAATTAAATGTGAATTGGTTAAGCATCTCACCTCGCAGGGTATTCATTCAGATAAGCAATATGGCCTTCGCTTCTCTAGGTCATTTGCTGATGTATTAACGATTATTGCTGAGATAGAATGTCGAACAGTTGCTTTGGATATTCGAATATATTTGAGTGTTTGGGTAGCTGATCTTCACATGTTGAAATGTTATGGTATTTCTGAACGATTTCTTTAATTCAGTCTTTATTATCAAATCAAGAAATAAAATCTGCAAATATATATGTAACGGCCACTCTTCGAGATCTTTTGCATTAATGCAGGTGCCCCCCAGGGCTCTGTCCTTGGATTTACATTGTTCTTAATTTTTATAAACGATTTCCTGAATTTATTAGTTCTCAACTAGGTATCTATACTGACGGCAACACTATTTACTCCTATCTTAAATGTAAATCTGATCGGTCCGATAAGGTCAAATTGGCCCCAGATCCGTTGTTAACAGGGACAACAAATGGCTTATTAATTTTAACACTTCCAAAACGAAACTGCTCACTTTCTTTTAATCACCTGAGAGAATCATTTTTGACTCCCATTAGCATATGGCTGATGCTTACATCAAGGATAATCACTGTGCTTTCTCGATCAAACGATTTTCCGCCGACATGAAGAATAAAGGTTATACTGAATCAACCTCTAGGTCAAATGCATGGAAAGGTGGCTCACTGTATTGTGCTAGACAATTTTCACGCAGAATCTATTTTATTTAATGCAACAATATTTTTATTTTTTTATTTAATGTTTTACTGGTAATAGTTTTCTTTAAAAAAATGTATTGCTGGTAATATTATTTTTTCAAAAATGTATTGCTGATGATATTTTTCCAAAAATGTATTGCTGGTATTAAAACATATTTTTACACGTTCATAGTGTTTTACCCCCAGTTTGGGTGTTAACTATTTGTCCATATATGGAAGACTAATAGGTGCTACCACCCCGGGTCAGGGTGGACTTGGGAACAATAAAAATTAAGAGTTGGTTCCGTATTACTCAAAACCTCCTGTTCAGAGTTCTCTCTGCCGAATGTAGTTTATCGTCATATCCAGGACATTTGTGGCGTGGTGGTGGGTTTTACACATCGGGCGAGGTGCAATCGGTGTATTCTGAAGTCCCAGCCGACAGGGTAGGATCAGTCTCGTTTCGGCGGGGAAAAAACATAACACATCATCGAAGAATTCTAAGTTTTAATTTTTCTCCTTCTTGATGTATATCATATTACCCATTATATATCTTCATGGATTTATATTTTATATTATAAAGACCTACTTAGATTATCCTTACCACGTACGGATTTGATATTATTATCAATATATGTGACGCATTTCTTCCTTTAGGACTTTATCGGACAAAAGTAGTCTTTACGTTGATGCGACTACACATGCGCACGAAAAAAAGGAGACACTGAGATTTTTAAATTTATATATTTTTAAAGATATTTGAATATATAACGTTTTAAAGATATTCTTTGAATATATAGCCCAGCCAGTTTTATTTAGTTTAATCAAGTCCGAAAGGACGAAACGCATCACACGAAAACTTTTTATACTTCAAAGTTTTATCTCTAAAATTGTTCTTCGTAGATAAACATTTATATATTGGTTTTCGACACACACACACACACACACACACACACACACACACACACACACACATATATATATATATATATACTGAACAATAAAATATATATATTTTGAACAATACAAATATTGAAAAATTAAAAAAATTAAGTTTTCAGATATCCTCTTACTTGCAGGTAGTGTTTTCCATTGAAATTGAAAGTATTCAATGTAAGAATATATTCCACGAGTTTTATGACAACTTCTGTGGTGGTGGTGGTAGGGTCCTGTTTTCTTATTTTAATAAGTGCTTCTTTAAGGGCGGTTAGTCCTTCGATGTGTCCGATGTTTGAATAAAGTGATCTTACGTCCATAGTTACTAGAGTGGCACTGCTTGTATGTGATGAATTCTTTTTAGTAGGTCTGTTGTGCCTCTGATGTAGGATTTTACTTTGCTAAGGGTTGTATGTAATGGTCTACGAGTTTGGAAATTTTGGTCGTGTGATGATGAAATGACCGGCTTTCCTGGGTTGCTACTTTTGTGTATTTTGGGAAGAAGATAGAAGCAGGCAGGTGTGATGTTTTGTGGGTGTACGTGTTGTGCATATTTTCGTGTCAATTAGCTTGTGTAGTGTGCTTGTTAATTTTTTTGGTATTCAGGTAGAGGTTCTGTGGGTAGTCTTTTATAGTTTTTTTTTTGTCGGCTAGCTGATTGTTGGCCTCTTTAAGGTATCCTTGACTCCCCAGATCACTGTAGCACCACTCTTGTCAGCCTGTGTAATGATTAGGTCGTCTCTATTCGTCAGCGTGTCAAAGGCCACCCATTCCCTTCAGTGATATTGTTATGTGGTATCTTACGTACTGTTGTCACTTGTTACTGCCATTTCAAATGTCTGTATAGTGATGTCTGTGTTTTATGGGGTGAATGCAGAGTCCTTCTCTTTTAATGTTTCCAGTATAGAAGGTGTCTGTTTATTGTTCCTGTAGTGGGCTTTTAGCCGTATTCTTCTAAAGAAGGATTTCAAGTCCTTTGCCAAGGTGTCCTTGTCGAAACTTGGGGGACTAGAGCAAACTCTTAATCCTTTATTTAATAACCTGAATGTGTCGAGCGAGAATCTACTGTTACCTAGATTTATAACTCGTCCGTACGGGTCATATTTGTATTTGCAAGTATGACACAATTTTCTCGTAAAAGCCCGAAAGCTTGCATCATGCCCCCTATTAGAGATGGTATACCCACTTTTAAGCGTCCTGGTTGGGGGCTTGCCCCATTTTTTAAGGTATTTGCTGTGGATTGTCTACTAGGGGCTAATCTGGGTGGTCTGGGATGTCTAGTGGGATTATTCGTTCTGTCTAAGGGCTGCTATGTTTTGGTTTGTGTATATATGTACGGCATCTTGATGTCCGCGTAAGTTAATGGCTGGTTTTCTCTGTGTGTTCGTTTTGAGATTCTAGCTATGATTGATCGCGGCGGTGTCGTTATGGTTGGTTGTGGTGCTGATGTTTGTCTGTTGGTGCATGTGTGTGGTCTATTTTGTTTTTGCATTTGTTGTGTTGTGGTCGGTGTGGATGAGGTGTTTTGTTTTCTTTTGTGCTATGGTTGTTCATTTTTTCTGAATGAGTTTTGATATCTATTTTGTTCTTCTGGCTGGATGAAATATTTCATTTCAATTTTCTTTGTTTTTCAGTTTTTTTTTATTTACTCATCGAGCAGGTTGACCTCTGCTGTTGCCGTTATGGTTTTCTGACAGAACTGTATGGTACCCTGGAGAAGTCTTGAAGTATTTTTCGGTACCATGATGCTCGAAACGCATCATTATGTTTACCTATTGATGGTCCCAAATCAATCCTGAAATTGGTCGGTATTAGTTGATCCTTCAGGCATATCCTTATATATTCCTTGTGTGATTAATACCTGGCTAATTTGTCGGTTCTTCTATTCGTACGGATAGCCAGTAATTCGGTGTTTATCGGTTCTGTTGATGTTATGTCCTCGGCCTTTATTTCAGCCTCGTGTCTATTATCCATGATTATGTTTCGACCAATTAAAAATATTGAAAAATTAAAAAAAAACATCAGACATACTGGGTTGTATATTAATATCTTTTGGTTTTATTATTTCAGTTAGGTTCCTCGACTAGTATGGCCGTCATCAGGAGAAAATAAATTCCTGCTTGTTAGTAGCAGTGAACGACAGCGGCAGAAATGAATGACTTTCTGAAGAAAAGAAAATTAACTTTATATATAGTTTTGAAATAAAAAAATATTGTTTCAAGGTATGCTATATTTATAGCGTAAAAGGATTCCCTATCCGAGATAAAGTATATGTAAATATATGCAGTGAGGGCAATGTTGAATTCTGTATCAACACTGCTTATTGGCGTTTGTTTACATTCGTAAAATCAATACGCTAGAATTAGCTGTTTCTCTCTGGCGAGTGATGATTCAGTGGTCCTTGATTAAGGCATTCGGATGTCTAGTTGCACCGAGGAGCTGTGATACAGCGAAACAGTACTGTCTGCATTTGAGAAAAAAGCACCACGACGCAATTCATCCTGCCAGAAAATTGGAAACTGCATGCGAAAATTTCAGAGTGCATGGGTGTCAATCTGAGAACTGTGCAGAGGATTCGGAAACAGCTGGATGAGTCTAATGGTGATTACGAATGTGTTTGGAGTGAGAGGTGGATAGATTGTATCCCAAGGCGATTTTAGTGAAAAAATTTACTCTTTAGTATTTCAAGATACTTTTGTGTAATTTTGGTAAATATTTTTCTTAAAATGTGATGTCAGAGTTATTTTCATTTTCACATAATTCATATTACAATTTATCCATCGCACCCTGTATATATGTGTGCGAGTGTGTGTGCACACGCGTGTGTATAAAGAAAGTTGTTGCAATGCTCCTTTTTGTTTTGTTTTTAATTTTAATTCCTGTTTTTTCCTGTAATTAAGTTTTTCTTCCGTAATTTAATGTCCACGAGAGCCACTCAACGTAGAGGGTTACTTAACACGGCTGTTCTATCAACGGTAACAATAGGGCAAATAGTTGGCTTATTTGTCGTTTCACTAAAAAAGACAAAAAAAAAGTAAAATAAAAGAAACATGGATTACAACGAAAATACATGACATCTATCTACCAAGCGTCATTACTAAACATGTACAGACTTTTCAAAATAGACATGAAGACACCGACGAAGACCATTTATTTCCAGCCACCAAATCGCAAAATCAAAAACAAAATTTTTTAAAAGAGAAACAAAATAGAGAAACTTTTAATAGAGAAACTTTTGACTGTTGGTTCTCCGCTGGCTCTGTCTGTTCGTCTCTTAGATGTCCTCAGGTCAGCTAATCGATGATTCTCCTTGCGATGTTTGAAAAAAAAAAAAACAAAAGAAAAAAAACAAAACTCCGATTATTTATTGCCGCTGCTGTTGTCAGTTATTTGTCTACCTTTTAATTAATTAGTGGAGGATAAACGTAATTGTTTCCAGTAAAAGTGTTCATCAAGTTGGATAATGAAATTTTTCTGGGATGAGTTATATTGATTAATAAAGAGTCGTATAGAATAATAAAGCTGGCATTGATTGTTTTAAATATATCGAGATAATCTAGCTAACCGTTGATCAGTCATCTTTAAAACTTTCTTATTGTTTTTTACTGTCACAGCCATTGTTAAGCCAGTTTGTCATTTAATTGAAAGCATCTTTGATGTTTTTCTTCTTATTGGTTAGCTATCTGTCGTGAACAGTCTTCTCACACCTAAGGAGGGACGGAAAAATTAGCAGCACCAGAAACAAGCACGAAAAGAGCCAAATACCGGATAAGACGTGTAAAACTGAAGTAAGGAAGAACGAAATTTCAGGTAACGCTGGGTACCACTTCTACTTTAACAAGAGAAAAATCCTCATTATCGCACAGAAATCACGTCATTCCTTAAACATAGCTCACAGCGCTTTTCAAATGTGCCTGCTTTTATTGAGCCCCGAACATTAACGGTTGGTTAGCAAAACGAATCATTGGCATAACACTGCTCGAACCACCGTCCCAACTACTCTGTTGGGAGCTGGTAGATATCTCATTTCTTCATACCCACTCGGGGTTAGTACGGCTATTTTCTTTTTACAGAAATAACACACTAGATATCTCTTTGACCGACGGTGACGGATTCCGTTATCAGTGATGATAAGCTGCTCATTCGTTTCCACTACAATCTTGCTGGGTTGTAAACAATCAGTTTTTAGAGACAGGCTGTTCAGCAAGCAGCCGTGCTACTGGTAAGAGTCCAGTAACACAAAGTTCTTAACGACTTGTTGCATCATCAATTTCAGATATTTTGTCATGCTTTGAGGATATTTCTAATATTACCAAATGCAGCATATACCCGATAATGAAAAGTATAAAATTAGTTTAAAGTTTAAAAAAAAATACAAAAACGAAAGCAATAGTTTGAATTTTATATTGAGTTAATTTGATGCTTCAGTTGAGATAGGAAAAATGTATTAAACGACTTCTAAAACAAACAACATTCATATGAGAAAGCCTGAAGTAGATATCGGGTTGAATAATGGACAACAAGAGAAAAGACATCAGAGAGAAAGAGTTTATAAAGAATATGTAGAATAATAATTTTTTATCGTTTCACCTCAAGCAGGCTGATAATGCCACAAAGGTTTAATGGGAGTGAAAGATAATGGGAAGACATTATCGAAGAGAAAGAGAAATTATGCGACTGGATTCAAGAAGAGAGAAGATGTCGATTGCCATTGCATTTTCACAGAATATAGGAGGCAAGGAAGCAAGAAAACTTTTCGCAGGTGAGTAATATGAGGAAAGAACCTATTACAATATAAATTACGGTTACATTTCAACAGTAAAACGGTGAGACCTAACTGCCCATCTAGTTGTACGTTGAAATTCATGCAGTCGAGGCCCTAAAGAAGAAAGATCATCAGAACACTTGCCATGAAAATATTTGTAGAAAAGACCACTAGTGTGAAACCACGTCACGGTAGTAGGAAAATGACTGAATTAAAAATAATAGGTTAGGATTGTTTACACTACAGACCCTCCTTTGGGTTTGTCAAAAAGATATATAGCAGTAGAACTATATATGGAGGCAATATTTAATGTATGGATGAATGGTAAATTTTCTGGCACGACGCAGTAAAACTACTTTCGTAGCAGTAGACTAAATATAATAGCAATTGATTCAATATTATCACTCCACTTCATGTCAACTGAAAAGGTGAGACCAAAAAGACCAGGTTGTCATCAGTCATGCTGATGAATGACACAAACTCTATGGTGTTTAAATTATAGCAGTTTTGTTTTAAAACTAGATACAATGGACAAAACTGGGAGTGGAAACTCGAAGGGGGACATATTAAGAATTAGCCTTAGTAATATCAACAAACGGGATCATGCCAAAAATACAGAAAGAAAAAAAAGGAATGGATGGTAGATGAAATTCTAGATATGATTACAAAGAGAATATAGGACTCTGCTCAAAGAAATACAATTATCCTCGTAGAATCGAACCACAGAAAAGATAGCGAAAGAATCCAGGGATATAGAAAAATAAAATAGCTCTTCTCTTAGGGTCCAGAAACCGTCTGGTAAGATGCAAAAGATAGAAAACCTTCCAATTGTTGGTTGAACTATAATAAAGACAATATATGTATTTATTATCATCTCTCTTCGTTCACTTTAGATCTCTTTCTATGTTTTACGGTGACCAAATTTTCCAATCCTTTCACCCCGAGCAAGGCGATAATGTAACTAGAATGCAGGGAGATACAGGGAGTGAAAGAGAATGAGAAGGCTTTAGTGAGAAGGATTGAGGAAAGGACAATTACGGAATAGAGTTCAGGAAAACAAAAGATGTCAATTGATGTTGCATTTAAATTTTTGAAGGTTGTAGTAATCAGGAAAGTATGAAATCTGAACGGTATTCTAAAGTAGAGACAGAAATATGTTAGAGTAAATGTGGCCAGTTCAACAGTAAAACGGTGGAACCTAGATGACAATCTAGTATTCAAGGTACCAGGAAAAGAGCTCATCAAAACATTTGCCATGAAAATATTTGTAGAAAAAACAAACGAAATCCATGTCACATCGGTGAGAAATTGACTAAAGATGATATGCCATGTGAGTGTCGATTTCATAAGTGACATATTTGAATGCTGTCAATAATATTGAGATGTACAGCAGGATTACCAGTCTAGATATGACAAAAGTATGACAACTGTCTAATGGTAGATTTATAAATGTGCAAGATGGATTCTGACGCAGAAAATGTTCTGGTACACGCAATGAAGCAAATTTCCTAACAGTAGACGTTGCAATTGATTCGATATAGTCACTCTAGTGGGAAGCATGACAGCAGTTTTATTTTGTAGGCGTTTAAATTGACAAGTCATTAATTGCGCCAATTGATTTACATGTTAAAAATCGTTGCTTATATTATCCATTCCAAATTCAGCTCTGCTGAAAACGAAGTCTCTTCCGAGATTCAGCACCTTTAACAGTAACCTTGACGTTTGTGGCAAAAAAGCTTTAAGATTTATCGCTATCATTTTATTAGTAGTATTATTTTTTGTTTAAGTTCAGAGTTGCTTAAACTTTCCCGCGCGAACAGCTTGGTGTGTTTTCACCGGCTCAATTATGGCATATAATGATTATAATTTTCTTTTAATTTAATGAAAGAGAATTTGAAAGAGATTCTTTGATTATACTTCTTCAAAAGGGATGAAAAAATTCTACCAATATAATATTAATGAAATAATATTCGACTCTGTAATTAACTTAAATTCATCCCAAGCCTGTGGTGGTGAAAATGGGAAATATATTAATGCGGAAACAGATCTGGAATTAAAAAAAATAAATGAATAAGAAAGAAAGAAAGAAAGAAAGAAAGAAAGAAGGAAAGAAGGAAAGGAAATTAAAAATGTTCACTCACTTTTCGGATCGAATTTTTATTTGTTCCATCCGGGCAGTTATTGTAATGGAAAAAATATTCAAAAACAAAACAAAAAAAAAATAACAATGAGCACTAGCGATGAGTATGCGGCTATGTCTGCTTGAATGGCTTAGTACCCGAGGCTTCGGAATTATTTATGATAACGTTAAGGACATTTCAACAGCTGCCGATGACTGAACCAAAAGGCAATCAAATGCTTGAACTTGAAACAAATACCCCCAACTCATTATAATTGTGCTTTGACTAAACAATGTCAGAAATAAAAAAAAGAATACAAAGGTTTGGTTTGGTTGGTTTTGTTTAGCGGTATATCAACCTGTATGGATTATTTAATACCAAAATCTAAATAGTTTGAACGCAGTTGCATACCTTCATCTACAGATAAAATGTATTGCTGGTCATCTATATCTATAAAACAGATGTCTGTGTGTGTTTCTGTTTGTGTCTGTTTCCGCCTGTTTGTGTATGCTTCAAATGCACGTCCACATTTCTCGACCGATTTCGATGATATTGTACACAGATATTGCAAATTCATAAAGATCAACTTTTCAATCTTCAGACCACCCACCCCTGAGTTTGGCAGAAAAATTGATAAAACTAAAAGTGGGTGCGACTTTTTGCAAAAACCAAGACAAAATTACACACCAACAAAATTTTTACTGGATGAGCTGATGTTCTTTGCACTTAATGCAAAACAGCTGGTTAATGTAGAGTGCTTGAAATTTTTACTGCGACATTGGTTTCATACAAAAATTGCAAAAACTGTGAAAAATCGGGTCTTTCATACTACTTAAAATAAATCTTGAAAAACCTTCCTCATTTTTTATCCGATTTTCTTCAAACATGTCGCAAAAATTTGCCATCGTGCAAAAATACGATAGTGTAGTTTTAGTCCTTCTTGCTTTATCGCGTATAACAAAAAACTGTTTGTAACTCTGATGCTTTCCAAATTCGACATGTAAATTACATATGACACAAAAATTGTCTTGTGCGAATGTCTGGTTTAGATTCGGCAGGGTTAAGGTTAAGTGGACGAAATCTGCGATAAACTAGCTCCAAAATCGGCTTTTGACATTTAGCCAATAGTTTTTTCATATGATTCCATCCTAACTTAGAATTCCCACAACATTTGATGCAAAGATTTCAAAAATCCATCTTTAATGTTAATGCACCGATAGCATAAAGTACAGAAGAAGAAATTGAAAAGTTTTACTGTGCGCTAGACAACGTCATATTTCAATGCAAATCGCAAGAATTTACAATGATCATGCGAAACGTGAATGCAAAAAAAAAAAAAAAAAAAAAAAAAAAAATAGAAAAGAGATCTAAGAAAAAGCAAATCAAATTCAAGGACGGGATACTGTTATTATAGAAAAAAAAAAGATACTTCGGAAATGGAAGGAAAATTCTTCCATGACGAAAGAGAATAAGCAGCTATAAACAAAAAATATGAAAGGACCAGAAATATTAAAATTTAAAGTGGAATCAGCACTGATCAAATTTAACAGAAACAAAGTAGCAGGACCAGACGGAATTGTAATAGAGTCACCGAGAGCCTTAGATGTTTCCTACATTGACAATATTAGAGACGTATTAAATGAAATATATAACTGTGGTGATATTCAGGAAGACTAAGTAGATCTATTTTCATAGCACTACCTAAGAAGCCAGGTGCAAACAAATGTGAACTCCATCGGACAATCAACCTAATGAGCCATATAACAAAACATATCATCCGAATTCTGAGTGTGCAGCTCTAAGAAATAGGACAAGTATAGTGCGGGTATGTTAAAGACGGATTTGAACCTGTGTTTTATAGATTGTACGCGTTTAATAAATTAATTCACAAAGTGTTGAAACAGCTACGTGACCTTGACAAATTTAGCTATCCAGAAACTATACTGGCAGAAAACCATCTCTATACGGAGAAGAAAATGAATTCAGTAAATATATGAAAGGTATAAGACAAGGAAGTGTCTTCTCACCGGATATGTTCAACCTATATAATGAGGTGAATTTGATTAGTGGTGGCTACAATATTATATATATATATATATATATATATATATATATATATATATATGACACAGTGTTGATAGTAGACACAGAAAGGAAACTACAAGAGTTCCTACAGAAGGTAGTAAAGGAAAGCGAGAAGAAATAAATAAACATCAATTGCAAGAAGTCGTTATGCATAGTTGTTAGCTAAATGATCAGGAAAACATACAAATTACAAAATGGAGTACCTAAATCAAACGGGTACAATTTAAATACCTGTAAAGTGTTTTAACAGAGAGCCGAAAGATACTTTTCAAAAATTAGGAAAGAGAAAAAATCATTAAAAAATTGATATTGAACTGTTATGTAACACCAGTCCTCCTATGTGGAAGTAAATGCGAGATAATCCCGTTACTTGAAATGTAATTATTCATTCTTATTGCTCGGAATAGAGTCGAATAGTGTTATAAAAACCTCGAATAATGCTAATCAAATATCTTTCATTTCTAAGATACAACGGTTCAAACTTAATCTAAAAGTTGGACAATTTTACTGTTCCACTCGGTATCTATACATTAGCTTCTGTCATTGTTATAAAATGCAGTTGTTATTTCTCGATCTATTTTGTTTTCATTCATATTTTTCGTTATGTGTTAATTTTTTCGACAAACAATAATTTAGATTAATTAAATATTGACACAATATAAAATGTGGTCCTACAGAAGGATGCTGAGTATAACAGGGACCGAAAATGTGAAAAACGATGAAGTTTTAGAGAAAATGGAAGGAAAAAGAAAACTTTTAATTAACATCAGGTAGAAACATTTCAGGTTTTTGGGTCACATAAAGAGGAAGGCTGGGGAATTGGAAATTTTGGGTAAATGAATGATAGAACAGAGTTTAGGAGAAATAACAGAAAGATAAAGTTTACTAAGAGCTACAAGAAACAGGAAGTTCGGAAAAACCATGATCGCCTACATCCTGAAGGGACACAACACATAAGGAAGGGAAAAAGGGACTTTGGAGCGAAGCTTTGGAGCTAAGAAATTTCCAGGATTTGAGCGTGTATTGTGGCTTAGTTTGACCCCAATCCTCAACTAGAATTCATATATACGAAATATTGCTAAAGTTGTTGGAAAAAGGTCAGCTAATTCTACCTTCTTAGCAAGTACCTGACTACTAATACTTTACTTTAACTTTACAGTAACAAAAATGGAATATTGCTGCCATACTTGGGTTGGTGCTACTTAATTCTCGTTTTCCAAACTTGATAGAGTTTAGAAATGGTTTACGTGGGTTTTATGGAGAATTACCCACTCTCCACATCGCAATGTTTCGGATGTGATTCATTCTTTAGTTTCATCAACTCACATCATTACGCCTTGTTATGTTCAAGAAGTCAAGTTTCCAACATTTCTGCGTATTATAGTTCTAAGGAGGAAATTCCACTCAGCTTTCCTTAGAACTGACTTCTGGGCATGTGTCTCCTTGAACATTACAATCTTAATCTCTTCAAGTCAAGGGTTAATCTTTACCTATTCTCATCCACCCAAGTCTTGCATCAGGTGAACTTTAGTGAAAACAAATATTTTCATACGGAAATTTTGGCGAATAAGACATGAAATATTAGTACATTTTAACGATTCTGGTTTATGAAAGTTTCCTCAGAACATGCTAACTCAGACGATGTCATTGAAAGAACAAAGATGAAGAAATTAACCTAAATAACACAGTGAACAACAATAATTCATCTCAGATATTTTGATTCACGAAATTTCTCAGAATAAACCAAATTATTGTCATAGAAAGACAGAAGATAAAACCATGAGCTTGAATATCTTTGTTTTACGATTTCCACCCAACATAAGGCCCAAGAGGCACTCACAGTAGAGTGTTACTGAATGGATTTATTGTACGTGTATAAGTTGAGGATGTGAGAAGTGCATGTTATTAAGATGTGCAAGATAGAAAACTTGAAGTGGTTAAGATTGTAGTGATCGGGGATGCATCCTTTCGGGAGTATGTTTCAAAGATTAACAGTTCCGGTGAATAAGATTTCTGAATAGAACTTCCTCCTTAAGAATGGAGTAAAAAGAGAAAGGGACGAGTCGACCCTGTGTAACTGACATGGTGGTTCTTAGCTGCAATTTTCGGACAAGTTGGAACTAAGGAATGCAACTTGTAAAAACACTTTCCGTGGAATCAGTGATAGACTAGCGAGAGGCATGCGCCGTTTCGACTGTGGGAAAATGATTTGTTACCGCCAAAACCGCGTAGCGGGAAAATAAGTTTTGGGCAACTCCAGTTCAGATATGGCAGACCTATTCTATTTTTAGTCTTGTAAATATAGAGTATGGCATGCTAGGAGGAGCCAGATACCTTTTTAATCGATACGACGTTTTCAATTTCCAGTATTTCTAACGATTGATGTGTTCCACTATGATTAGTGTGAACTTGCGTCTCAAATAGGTATTAAATGTAAGGAATCGCTTTGAGTGAAGCCATTCATCATGACATGAGAGATGTGAGAATCTTTCTTGTGATGATGTAAAGTTACTAGCCTGGTGTTTGAGGTAGTGAAAGAAACATGCTTGGTGTTGGTATATTAGAACTCGGACAGAAGAAATTATTTCATATCAAAATTATTGACGCAAAAACAATTCTTCTGAATAATTTAATCGAAAATATCTTACTGACGTAAAAAAAGATGAAGAAAGATCCCTGAAAATGTTACAGAATAATAATAATACATTTGATAATCACTGATAATGCAAACATTCCTAACTCTAACCCTAACCCTAACCCTGGGACTGACTGCGACGGATTGGAATAAACCGGTCGTCCCATACGGATTAGATACTACACAAGATCAAATATACTATAGGGAACACGAGCGTTTCCAGCTAGACCACAGGTCAAACTTTATCCATCCCTCGCCAAAGCGGGCTCGGGTACCGACCGGGCCCGTTTTTCTCAGCAGAGTCTCTATCCGAAGACAGCTAGACTGAGTCATCCTCCGCCCGAAGACGGAGATCTTGTCACCTTCTGCCCGAAGATGTTTTTTCTTTTCTTGCTTTGTCCCGAGCCTGGGACAGACTTCGACTCATTTGGTGTTCTTTATTTTAAGGCGTCTTGCCTAGTTCATTTGTGTTACTGGGGGTGTTTTATTTACTCCAGAGCAATGATATCTATTTTAGTTGTTGCTGTTGTTGAAATTCTTCAAGTGATGTGGTTTCTGTTATTTAGTACAGTTGTTTGTGATTCTTTACCACCAATCCACGAGGTTCGAAGAAGAATGGTCCTTGCTGAGACCTACTGACATCACTTGCTCGAAGATATCTTAATCAGTTCTATGAGAAGACATTGTATACAGCCGAGAGTTTTGATATTTCTGAATGTATCCTCACTTTCTCCACAACGTATCTTTAGGTACGCTGCCTGCTGCTCATGCGTGCTTGTAGTTGGTACTATTGTGGTCATGTGATCAAAGTTAGATCTTGGTGGCGTCAGTTTTCTTGCTACTGTCACAGTGTAAACATGGTCACTACGCTAGCAGCGTGCACTAAGGAGGAGCGCGGAGCAGTGATCCGAATCAACAGGGAACAGGATACCGCATCGATAATGACTCGCCAATTCGCCATTATCAAGCTTGCTGAAATTTGTCAGTGGTGGACTTTGACAAGCGCCCGGCACTTTCATCATGCGTCACTTTTAAACCACTCTTAAACTTCTCAATCCACCTATATACACTTCTACGCGGTAGGACATTGTCGTCTTATTGTGTTTTAAAAGACTCCGATGAATTTGACACACTTTCCGACCAGAAAATAAGATAGTTTTGTTCCTCCTTATTGCACTCTGCTAACGGAGCGGTCATGTTTACACTGTCATAGCAGAAAGAAAACTGGCGCAATCAAGCTCAAACTTCGATTACATGACCGTAATAGTATAAACTATAAGCACTATGACAAATCTAAAGATAAGTTATGGAGAATGTTCAGGCAATTTTTAAATTAAGTTCGTTTTCTTCTTCTCTATGTGGCGTGTCCCCACAGTTTGTAGGCGATCATGGCTCTCTACGACTTCCTGTCCCTTGTAACTCTTAATAAACTTTTTCTATCTGCTGTTTCTCATAAGCCTGTTCCGCCATCCATTTACACAAGCTCATTAAGAACAATTCGTTTTTTCATGATTACTTTTGTCCTATACCTGTCCTGTGAGTATCACATTTTCCAACCCCCACTTTCTCATTACATGCCCTAGAAAACTCAAATTTCTCTTCCAGATGTTAAGCATTATTTTTCTTTTTATTTCCATTTTCTTCAAAACTTCGTCGTTACTCACATGTTCGGTCCACGGTATCCTCAGTATCCTTCTGTAACCACATTTCTGTTGCCTCAAGTTTCCTCTTCATCCTTGAGGAGATCGCCCAGCACTCATTGCCATACAGGAGGACAGTTATCAGATAGCAGTTTAGTACGTTTTTCTTTGCTTCTAGCGAAATTTTCCTATTTCTTAGTTCTCTAATTTGCTTTTGGAATGCTTCCTTGGCTATACAAATTTGCCTTCGGATTTCAATATCCATACAACGAGGTGTTTAAAGTGCTTAGGATTTATTATGTCTAACTGATGAATATTCATGATGGATTCAGTGTATGTTTATCTTGGGTCTTATTTTTTGTAAGATTTGGTGGAAGATGTGGACGCATCATGATAAACTCTCAGTGTACGAGAAATCCCTAAGAATAATTCAAACGAAACTATGAATATACAACCCATATATTATCGAATAATAATAAATTTTCATTTGATAAATTCACGTTTTACAGGCCGAAGACAGAAGGGGGCGTCAGTTGTTTTTGTCGTCTTTTAACGAAAAGCATAATTCGTGACTTGGGAACTGACACTTTACATGGTAACGATTGTGATGCCTGTTCTCAATATTCACCCAGTCTGACTTTCTTTTTCCTGTTCTTGTTGACCTCGAGGAGAGTTTCTATCATGTTGGAAGAAATGAAAGTAACAGACTGTAAACAGTCACACATGCAGTGGACACAATTATATATTTGTAAAAGAGACATTGTTTTATTTCTTAAATTGCTGAACAAATAAGCGTTATTGATATTTACACTAACAGAGTCTGTGACAAAGCTAAAAGTAGTTAGTACAGATATAGCAGCGGGTCTCCATACGGAAATGTAAGCCGAAAAGAATACCATGTGGATCGCTAGTCTACGACAATACGCTAGATGTTTACTAAAATAAAGATAGATTTTCACAAGGCCAGATGAATAGTAGACCTTTCGAGTCGATATTATTACTGTAGTAATGTCGCTAGTTTAAGCCGGGTTTGGGCTATTAGAACTAGGAAAGAAGTAATTATTTCACACCAAAAGTATTGGAGCAAAAACAGTTCTTCCGAAAATCGTAAATATGTTATTGAAGTAAAAAGAAGATGAAGACAGGTATCTGAAAATGCTACAGAATAATATTAAATTTGAGAATATCTGATTAAGGAAACATTTGTCTGAATAATTGAAACGAGAAGGAGTGATTGAAACATTAAAAATGAAAACACGGCATTGGATAATTTGTTATTTACCGGATGCCTGATAACGGAACATGTGTTTAAGAAAATATACTTCAAACATTTTAGACAAGTCGTCCAGAAAAACACCGGCGATTAAAAGATTATTCTTAATAACTAATGGAATGGTAATAGTTTATCTCATAATTCCAGCTGCACGTCAAAAATCAGTCAGAGTTATTTAGTTTCGTGCAAAAGTTTGCAACTCCCGCCGCCAAATCAATAAAGTAATTTTATTTAATTTAAAGAAATTGCATTTATTAATTGAGTGAAAGAAAGTAGTAGATAAATTTTATATTACAGGTAGAGATTTTGGAAGAATTATATTACAGGTAAACATTATGTATAGTAGAAAATTTGAATCGACATGATTACCTTAGTAAGGTAGTTAGCAAAGGATGCGAACTACAAATTGGAGAGGCCAAAATCAAGCCAAAACAAGAATTAAACTCTTTGAGAAATATTGTAAGAAATCTGGAGGTGCACTTAGAATAGCGAAAAATTAATTCAAAAAACTAAAAGTACAAAGAAAATATGCACTGAAAAACTCGTCGTCGGCTTGCACATTGGGATTGCCATGTTCTTTCCCTATTTTCTTTATCTCCCACAACACTGGTGGCGGTGGCGGAAAAGGCTGTGAAAGAAAGCGAAGTCAGAGTTCGACGAGGTCATTCGCGCGAATTTGATTCTGGTAGATAACTCTGCGTGACGGAGAAACCCACATACTGGGCCTCAAAGGGGATTGAGACAGGCGAGATCTAGCAAACCTAGTTGACTTGGTCTGTCGGATGCTTGGTCTGTCAAGCAGTTACAGTAACCGGACTGGCGATACCTGTTTCCTCCGGTTTGGCCATTGAGATCATGTAGATCTTTGCCTATTCCACCGTTGGGTACTTCGGGGTTTGGTCGCATTCAGCCTGGTCCTTCCTCCTCGAAATTATCACATTGGTAGCCCTACAGGTGTGTTTAACTCGAGACGGCTTTGCCCTTGGAATCACTCGGACACTTAAGCCCTATTCCATGTCAAGGAATGACCATATATATTTTACACTGGATGTCGGAGTGAACAGTTCGTTATCAAATGTACCAATTTGACTTATTACTTTAATGAAAATAATAGAGACGAAATAATAAATAAGAAAATAATAAAAGTATGAAATTATCATTAATTTTATGAGAATATTTTTTATTACTGAAGAACTAAGTAATAACCTCCTATATGGCAGTGAAGGCTGGCTATTTTTCTCACAGATGAACAGGAAACTTGAGACGGCAGATATGTAGCTCTACAAAAGTATGCTGAGAATATCACGACCGGAGCATGTGAGTAATGAGGAGTTTTAAGGAAAATGGGAAAGAAACATGTACTCATATCTAGCACCAAAAATGACACTTGACAATTCTTAGATACATAATGAGGCTTGGAAAATATGATACTCACAATACATATTTAAGGCAGGACGGACAGACGGCATTAGCGAATCGCCTGCTTAACGAGCTAATGTAAATTGGTGATAGTAAGGAAACAAACATTACTTAGATGTACAATGAATAGGAAGTTGTGGAGAAGCTTGTTTCCGAAGGAGCGAGAAACGTAAAAGAAAGAAGTAATGTGAGAGAAACCAGAAGATATATTAGAATAGGCAAATGGTAATAGTAATACTAGCCATTTCCTTATTACGAAATAATACCTCTTCCAAAAGTATTAGGAAACAAGAAAATTTCGGTAGAAATAAAGTAATTAGTGCAGAACAGTTATCTAATATCAGTCCTCCTCCTCTGTGCCGAAAGTAATTGTTACATAGCGAGAACTTCAGTAGTAGGCTGGTACTTCACAGACTTCTCTGCCACTGCCACCAGGGATAAAGGAAATATGAAGAGAGGATGACAATCTATATGCTCGGGTGCGAGTGGCTGAAAATGCTACAGAATAATATTACATTTGAGAATATCTGATTAAGGAAACATTTGTCGGAATTTTCCTGATGATCCAACCGTTTATTCATGTCTTAATAATATATTTGAGTGGCTCGATAAGATCAAATTCACAGCTGATCTAAAAATGACCAACATTCTCTTCTTAACTGGTGCTTGTTAATTTTAAAACCTCCTAAACGATACTGGTTCTTATTAAACGTCTGAGAGAACCATTTCTGCCTTCCATCAATATAGTTAATGCTAACTTCCAGGAGAGTGATTCCTAGCGCTTTCTTGGGTTAATGATTTCCACTAGCATGAAGTGAAAAGCTTATATCGAATCGATTGCGAGATATGCTGCTAAGAATGTTGTATCACTGCGAGACAACTTTTCTCGCCAGTATCTCTCCTAGATATTTGCAAGTCTACCATTCTTCCCTATATTTGGTTACGTGTTCCCGCCTTATATTTAGAGATCATTGATAAAATCCAAAGAAGAATCTGCAATGTCATTGGTCTTGACCTGTCATCTCGAATGCAGTGACTTTCAAAGCGGCTCAACGTATCTTCCCTGTGCCTTTTCTATAAATAATTTCAGGGTAATTATTCTGATGAACTATGCTCTATGCTACCTAGGCTCTATAAATTTAAGCGTATTACTAGGTTGGTGGCAATTTCTCATCATTTTACAGTCGAATGGCTAGATGTAATCTATGCTTAGTTTCTTCTCTCGCACTTCCGGTTTGTGAAACTCTCTTCCGGCTTCTTGCAATGCCAATCGTTTTCTTCCCCCTCCTTAATTCCTGCTCTTTTATTCTTCTCCCTCCTTAATAATGCTTTCTTTTTCTTATATTCTCTGACACTCATTAACATCTCGTGTTGTAGGGACTTTATTGTCTTGCTTAGTGCGAAATTACTACAAAAATATCAGGAAAAAATGAAATCTATTTTTAAAAGGTTGGTATATCATACTTATCGTACATGAGATATCTCGCGCAAAATCAAACTTGATTCATAATAAAGCAATTTTTCAATTAACATTGATTCTAAAAAAATATATATTTTAGGGATTTATTTAATATTTTGTTTTTATCCCACGTTCAGTAACCCCTCGCGTCATAATAGCCTTGCTTCGGGAAATAATTTTAAAAAGTTTTACCTTTTTTAACTCAGTTTTTATTAACTCATTTTTTTAAATTATTTTTCCTCTCGCACTTCTCGCTTGTGGAACACTCTTCAGGTTTCTTGTTTTCCAGACAACTTTGATCTTCAAAAGTTAAAATGCAATTTCCATCGCTATATTTGTTCTCTTAAATTTTGTTCTTTTATTGTTCTTGGTCTTTAATAGTATTTTCTTATATTCTTTCACACTCATTTACCTCCTGCATAATATTGACTTTTTGCCTGGTTTGGAATCAAATGATTCAAACAGAATGCCTATCATCCTGATTCTTTCTGACCATTGATTATGCTTCTCATAGGGATTGCACTTAGAAGAAGCATTTACAAGATCTATGTGTCTACGGCATCTATAAGAACATTACCACGAAAGATTAGGTGGACATTTAATGATGTAAGTGTTCTTGACTGAATATAAAATAAAAGAGGAAAAATAATTCTACTATGTATCCATCATTAACGAAACGTTAGATATAAAGGAGCTACCTATGACTTGTTTTACATCCTAATTCCTTAGACATTTACGTAAGTTGAAATAAGTCAGTCCAGATCCCACCATTATGTATGGATCGAATTCTCTGGATTTGCTTTTTTTAAGTTGAAAGATACCCTTTGTCTTCGTCTTCGTCTGGCTAAGTGTGTGGGCTTTTGTCCACCAAAATCAAATTCACTCGAATGGCCTCGTCAAAGTCTATTTGATTCATAGCAATCTCCACCAAAGACACCAGGGAACATGAAGAGAGGATAGGAGCAGGTGCCGACGACGAATAGTTTACTATTATCAACCGAACTTATAAGGGAAGTCTGTATCAAAACCGTATCTGAAAGACGAGGGAAATCCCAAGATACAATGTCCCTTAGATTTAATATCCAGCTTCACATCTGAAAATATTAAAATTGTTTACTCATGGTTCAGTGGAACTCTTTAGCTTTTTTACAATTTTAAAAATTAAAAAAAACTCTTCCAGAAGATTAGTCATTCCTGACAAGAGTAGTGCCTAGCAAATTCTAAAATTATGATAAATTCAAATCTTAACCAAAAAGAAATGGGATAACCTATTAAATAATAATATTCTAAAAAGAGACACAGAACGTTTGAGTAGAATATAGATATTTACTACACTATTTACATTGTTCGGAATGTAGGACACAATTTTATTATTCGCTGAAACCTTGTGAATGTAAGAGTAAAGATGGACACAAATGTCCAAACAATGTAAATAGTGTAAATACTTCATGTCAAAACTATAGACAAATGTTGAATCTAGATATATAAAGTTGTAGCCTCTGTCGGTCTGTTTGTTTGTTATCGAACTCCTCTGGTTTTGGAGATAGACCCCCATAACTATATATATTCTGAAACTACATTATCGAGTGTACTAGGATAAGTATATTTCATTTTAATCAAAGGGAGCCCCCATGGAGTTATAACCACCCAGACTTAATTTTTTCCTTTTGATATAAATTAAATTAAATTTGAACAAGGGAGTGACTCTATGAATATAGAAGGAGAAAGCCAGAAGACAGAGGTCCCATCGGCAAGATCAAAATGAAACAATATGGACGTCAAACTGAGCAAGAAATCACCAATCAGTGAGTAGTGCCTTACACTACATATTTGTTGAAACAAATCAACTGTCATATCAATGTTGAAATCTGATCATCAATTCATTCAATCAAGTATTGCATTAAATACATATCAAAGGGGTCAGATCAAAATGAAAATGTTTTAGCACAAACCCCCACTGAAATATTTTCCTTTTGATTTGTTAAATTTAAATTTGAACAAGAAAATGACTCCTATCCAAAATATAGAAGGAGAAAGCCATGAGATAGAGGTTACATCGGCAAGATCATTGAGTAATACTAAAATGCATCATTTTTCTCCACAAATTATAACAAATCAATCATCATTTTCTTACAAAAAATGTTTAACAGGCGCGTGTAATTCGGCTAGTATAGAAGAAAATATCATGCAGCTATAAAATAACATACAAATATAAAATAGCATACAGATACAAAATAACATATAGATATAAAGTCGAATGTATATATAAAGTAGCATTTTTTTCACGATTTATATTCGGGCTATTTTCCAGCAAATATAAAGTAGAATATAATGATGAAATAGAGTGTAGATACAAAGATGCATATAGGCATAAAATAACATATAGATATAAAGTGGAACACAGATATAAAGTGGAATATAAATATAAACTAGCATGTATATAAAAAGCATCATATAGATATGAAGTTTCATAAACTAGCATGTACTTTTTATATAAAATCACATGTAGATATACAAATAAACAAACGGAAACGATTGGAAAACCGATAGCAAATAAAAAACGACGATTTATTTTTGTTCTAACCTCACAGAAAGTGCAGGATTTAATAACGTAAAGTGTAATTCATCGGCTAAGTGTCAGATAGGGGCTTCAGCTTTTGACTAAACATTGGTGAAAGCAATTCATCCCGGATGAGGCTAACCCACGAATAGAAAAATCAGTCTCCCTTAGTTTAATATCTGACTTCACTAACAGATGGGTTTTGTAAATGTCTCGTGGGTAGGTATAACTCATTAGCTATTCACATATAAATGGTGTCAATAGAGGAAGAAGTCACCCAACCATATAGTACTCATTCACAATAAATAATATAATTTCTGTCTGAATTTCTGGGAATGATTATTATTTATATTCGAACTAGGAACAATAAAGCATTGGTATGTGAATTTGCTTACAGTATTTTGGGACCAATTGAAGATACCAAAATTAAGAAAGTGCAGAAATTTAAATAACACAGAATTTTGTTTTAAGTATGGAAATGTGACACCGAAATCCAAAGGCACATTGGGATAGCAAAAGATGTCTTCCAAATGTTAAGCAAAGTATTAAGAAGCAGGAAAATTTCATTGGAAACAAAGAAAAGAGTAATGAAGTGTTATTTAACATCGGTACTCCTAGATGGCAATTTGAATGATAAATAACACGTTTGTGACAAAAAAATGTGGTCCTACAGAAGGATGCTGAGAATGCTATGGGCTGAATACGTGAATCTTTAGAGAATATTGTTGAAATTTCTAGGGCGCAAAATGAGAGAAAAGAAGATTTGGAAAATTTGACACTCATAGGACAAATACAGACAAATATTGAAGGCAATAGAAAGATAGAGGAAAGTCGCGCATAACTTAACTCAAGAGCATGTGTAAATGGTTGGAGGAACAGGGATTAGGAGATATAGCAAAAAGATAATCTTTAATAAGGGCTACAAAGAACAGGGATTTGTGGAAAGACATGACCCTCCACATCTTGAATGGACACGGCACATAGCTGCATAGCGCTGTTTTAGACACAATAAGAAAGAACAAGACGAGATATCTCGAGACATGGACAGCGGAATGAAAACAATCTACTCCCGTAGATTAAGTAAAAGTTTCAATTTGAAATTTAGTAAAAGTTGTCCCAATCGACAGATACCTGAAGAAGCGTGAAGGGCACAAAGAACGAAACGTTGGAGGTAATAACAAACTGTCAGATGTTGCTGGTATTCCCAAGCTGTCATCCATTTAGATAATGATAAGGTTCGACATTTCTTAATTTCGGTGATCGTATGGGAACCGATGTTTCAACGTGAGCCATTTATACCACCCACGAATCCAAGTTTACAGCACCTGGTATTCACTACTTGTCACACATCTAGGTACTGACCAGACTCGATGTTGCGTAACATAGGTGATCGTACGGAAACCGGTTTTTCAATTTGATATGGACGTAAGCCATATTATCTATACTACCCGCACATCCAAGGTTACAACACCTGGTATTCTCAAGCGGTCACCTATTTAGATACTGAACGATTTCGACATTGCTTAACTTCGATGATTGTACGGGAATCGGTGTTTCAATGTGATATGACCGTCAGCCTAGTAAACTATTGCAAGTAACTGTAAGAGGGGAGAATTTGTTTTATAACCGTTGATAAGTTTTTCCAGGAATCAGTTTCCATCGTGGGTAATACGCTTGTATTTACATAAATATTGCTCGAGACTGATAAAGCTATCCGTCCATTTTAGTCGAAGCACGAAGATCACAACGACACCCACCATTAAAACCCAATCACCGATTGCCAGCCCATTATAGAAGTTGTTACCATGACGAACTGATGAAAACATGACGTAATTTATGAATGTCGTTTTAGCGATATGTCATGTTGAACTGAACTGTTTTAAGTAACTTTTCAATTAACCTGTTCAAAAAGTAATTCTATTTTGCACAGCGTGTACAACTTTAAAAGCTAAAAGAAATAACAGGAACTTAGTGTTAAATGTAAACCTATCATAAAATTTCACCGCTTGTCATACAAGATTTAGATTGATATAACTTGGTCACATAATAATTTCCAGCGTATTTTCTGAATATTTGAGATTAAACATATTGTAATTTTATGAATTGATAAGCCTGAGTCGGCAGCCACTCGCACCCGAGCATATAGATTGTCATCCTCTCTTCATATTTCCTTTGTCCCTGGTGGCAGTGGCGGAGAAGTCTGTGAAGTACCAGCCTACTACTGAAGAATCGTGTGCAGGAATCACTGAGTCGTGTGGGTAGTGGACGCGGTTTGGCGAGTTCGTCCATCATGACAGCACATCCCAGATCCTCTTCATGTTGACGGTTGGACCTGAAAGTCTCAGTGCCGCCTCGGTTTCCCAGGTCTCAGGGTCAATGTTGGTCTGTGTCAGGGATTTTCTTTTGAAGTGTCGTTTGGTTATTGTTTTACTGGTTATATTTTGTATGCAAACTTAGTGTTATTTAAAATTATGAGAAGCACGTCCACAAATCTATGGTTCCTAGAGCGAAAGACATTAATACTCTTGACTTTAAATTACGTACCTCCACTTAGTCGCGTAAAAAACAGCATAACATAATGAAAAAAGGCCCCAAATTGAATAAAAACAAAGTTTTGCCATTAAAATGTTTATATTATTATTAAGAGGAAAGACCAAAGTATCTTTTATTATTTTTTAAAAAATTTTTAATCATTTCTAGCACGTTGGAAATTTTGGTTTTGTTTACGTCAGCGGCCGAACCAAGGATAAAGGTTAGTTTTTTTTTCGCTTTTTCTGGTGAAACATTAATTTGGAAATTCTTGCTAAAGTTAAATTGTTGGATTTTAATTAAATATTCAGGACGTATTTAGAAATGATTGGAATTTTGGAAATTTTTTTTTTTAGAAAATCTTGGTAAAAAATATTTTTTTACATATGTTACCACCTATTTGCTTAATTTCATAAAATTTCGAGCAATTAAATTTATAGGGCTGGGCTTTTTTTTTTTAGTTAATAGCAGGACTCCTTGAAGAAAGTAAATCACATTTTTTTTTGTGTAAAACATTTGGCTCTTTCACCGAAAATCTACTCTGAATTGTAAAATAAAAACGCAATAAAACTATGACTTTATTTAATTAGAATTATTGCTTTGATAAATAAGATTTATTTATTTATTATTATTGTCTTAAAAATTTTACGATGAATAATTAATTTTTACACGAATTATTTTCATTTATTTAATTTTGATTAAACAATTTATAGTATTAAAAAATCGTTTAAATTCTTTGTTGCTTTCAAGGCGGCGGTTTGGTGATATTGTTAAGTGAAAATTAATTTACCGAATCAAAAACTGAAAAGCTCATAACAATCGTTTGAGCCAATATATTTTTAAAAGAATTAAAAAAATAATTTTCAGTGTATAGAGCATTCCAGTTTTTTACCTATGGGAAGCTATACACGACATAATCCTTAAAGAGGTCACGTGATTTAAGTGTCGTCTGACGCACTGCAATTTTTTTCACTTTCCTTATTCAGTTCTGTTTCCTCATTAACGTCTTTGCAAATCATTCCTTCAAAATTTCAAAGTAAGTTTTAAATTTAAAGTAATATAAAAATTTAATAATAAAATAACCATCATGATGACAATTAATAATAAATAAAATACTGCAACATTTCATAAATTATTGATTTTTACCTCTATCTTGGTATTTTATGTCAGTTAGTAAATTTTACAAGTAATCTAAGAAAATATATTATTTTAAATTTTATTATTTTTTCGTAAAGCATCTACAAACGTAACTGAAAGTCAATAAAATATTAGATAATTGCTGAAAATATTATGTTAATTTGTAAAACGTACGAGCTAGTTTTAAATTTTAAAAAAATGCGTTCACTTAGTTTTCGAAAATTTATGTCAATTCTGGTCATCCATACTAGATGTCACCACCTCGTAACTTATCGGTGTCGGCGATAACGTTAATAAAGACATGAAAAAGAGACGACTCGTTGTTAAGTATTGCTTGTATACTATATTTTTTATGCTATAAGTAAGTAATATTTGTTTCAAATCAGATTAATTTAAATTTAAATTTGCTAATTTTACTCAAATAACATGTCACAAATATATATTTTATTTTTGGAAGATTTTTAAAATAGATAATTTTGTTTTATTTACAAATGCATTAAAAATAAGAAAATGGCCGCTTTTAAGAAGATTTTCTTAAATCGGCCGAAAAGTTGAGATTCCGATCTATATAATCTTTTTTTTAAAATACACCAGAATATTTTACTTACTGGAAGTAGTAAATCTAATCATTTAGCTTTCAAGTAAAGCTAAAATGAAATCTTCGAGAAGTCTTTTTCATTTTTAAAAAATAATTTTAAACCTTAGGTATGGAAAATTCAGTGGAGGTATCTACTTCACATATTCAAATTTATCATTTCATGACGGATTTCTTTCAATCCTATTAATACAGCTTTTTTAATGAAGTATTTCTACTGCCACTAATAACAATACTAATAATACTATTTTAATTATTATTGTTTTTGTTATTGTTGCGCTTTCCATTTTCTTTGTGTATACGAGTTGCGCCCAAGTTTCAACCAGAGATTTCAAGAGACAACCATTTTTTGTATCAGATGAAAGCAGTATGAGGGGTGGGGTCTACTGGATTTTAGATGGAAAATAAAATCTGAGTGTCATTTCCAAATTACAACATAAGATTATAAACAACGCGAAAAATTATTTTCGCAGAAAAGGAAGATGAACAAGCGAATTCTGACAGTGTCATTTATGCAGTGGCACATATATTTACATGTTGAAAATCAATGTTCTTTGTTGTGGCCATGAAGTGGGCAATAGTTCTATGTGATATGTTGCAAGTGTCTGCAAGGTTCGAAGTTATTTTGCTGCAAGTGAACCCGCAAAGTTTGAAATGATATGTACGCAAATATGTATGTATGTGTGTGTGTGTGTGTACGCGTGCGTGCGAAACACACACTAATGAAACATGTGTGTGATTACTAACTGAGTGCGTGCGATAACAGTAATTTCAAAACACGTTGGAGAAAGAGAGCTGATGCGAGACTTACTTTCGTCGTGGCGTTGTATGTAGAAAAATCATCGCTGACATACGCATTGTCATGGTACTTGTGTCATTGTTGTTAATCGCGGTTCGCTGACTTTCATTTCAGATATCGCCACGGACCGTAGCTGATGAGCCGCTTATATGATTTATGGTGATTCGGTGACCACCTCACTAATTCTGTTTGAGTTTTGCGCGGGAAAGTAGTAGGTATATTTCCTGGTCCTTTGGAGTTAAACTGCGCGGAAGTCGTAAAAAGTACATCACGTGACTTGTCATATCCAATCAGGTTTCAGAAATCAATTATTTACTTTTGGAGCTGTGTTTGTACACAATTATAAAAGATTTTTCGTATCTACTGAATTTAGTAGGATTTATTTTTAGACGTCTCTTGTTTTTTTTTTTTTTCATTTATTAGCCGTAAAATATAGAAGTTTATATCCTAGAGAGGTTCCATTCAATCAGGAAGAAACAATGTAATTGTGGTCATTGCACTGGGAAAGCTACGGAAGGTACGAGAAGTATCCGTGATTATGATTTGTTACAATTAATATATTTTAGAGCTATTAAAATCTGCTCAATTATTATTATTGTATTCTGAATAAATCCTGATACTGTTGATGTCTTGTCTACCAAGGAAAATATTGCCTGTTAAGTGAAAGCAAGTACCTCATGCAGATAGTCCATTTCAAAGTATGCATGCACTACCCAATAAGGCCTATTTTTATAGCGTTCGCAAAGTGTACTTTACACATTGTTGGTCGACATAGTCCTTAAACTTCAAGGGCATGGAGCTGAATACTCCAATATCTATAATTAATTTTTTTCTCTCCAGCATTTTGCACAATCTGGCAATTTCAACCTTTGAATCGGAGTATTACCTGATGCTTGCTATTGTTTGCTGCTATATTGTAGTCAGCAGACATGGCCTAATCAATATGGGGGCTTCGACTTGGTGTAATGAATAGCAAGCTTGTCTCGCTAGTTTAATTACAACGGAGTAGTGAGTTCAATCCTCACTGAGTGTACCATACTTTTTGCCCTAAAAAACGCTAGGGCCAAATCAATATGGACATTTCGACGCGTTGTAATGTTCAGCAAACTTATTTTGTTGGTTTAATTATGACTGAGTAGTGGGTTCGATCTTCACAGGGTGCTCTATTCTTTCATCCTTGTGCTATCACTTAGTAAAACACCATGGTCAGGCACTTGCGGATATTTTGAGAAGGACTATATCTCGTCTTCAGTGTTTAATCATTCGATCTATTTGGAAGTCATTGCCTTATTCTTCCTTTATTCTCAATGTTACATGATCGTACCATTTCAAGGATAGTTTGTAGCCTTTGTCTGCAAAGTATCCAAATAAGTTAAGGCAAATCTGTTCATGTCGTTTTTCCGTGTAATTATTATTATTATTGGTATTGTTGTTCCTTCACCTCATTAGATTTTTTTAAAGTAACCCTAACCTTAACCCTGCCCGGGGCGTGGGGGGACCCGAGGTGGGGTGTTACGTTAGCAGGCAGTCTGTGTGGATAGGAATGGAACATAACGGTTAACCTTAGCTTTGAACAGGTTAAGATTGTAGTGATCGGGGAAATATTCTCTTGGGGGTCGGTCCCAAAGAGCAGTGATTCACGGGAAGAAGCTGTTCGAGTTGAACTTACTTCTCACCGATTGAATGTGGGTGGTTTGCTACTATTTAAGTAGCATGGCGTGTCCTTGTCGTGCACGTTTGAATAGGCGGGACAAGTAAATGTAGTTCGTCAGAGCACTTTCCGTGGAAGTAACGATAGAGCAGCGATAAGTTTGTCATATCCCGCCTGTGGAACAGAGGTTGGAGAAGAATTCGTCACCCACAAAGACTCGGAGTACGTGCGTTTAGCCATCACTGTTAATTCAGTTAAATAATATGACCTTTCTGTTTTGATTGTGAAGAAAGGACGGAAGAAAAAATGTCTATCAAAAACGCTGTTTGGTTTTAGTGAGAAAATGAAAGAAAGAGGAGATAACGCGCTTACGCGTTTAATATTTGATTTAGTCGAATTAAACACTTTGTCAATATTGTATCTTTTCATTTGTATCCCCTTGATTCTTCAAATAATCACCTGCGTTTATACTTAGGATCGTTACTGCAATATTGTGTCAAAATTGTTAAGCTGATATATTAGGGTGATAGTAGATCACGGGGAATTGTGCAAGTAATTTACATTGAATAAAGCCGAAACCATCTTCGAGAATAGCAAATCTTTACTTCAAATGTTTAGAGGGTCGGAGAGCATACGAAACGAATCTTAACCTAAATCAAAATTCGACAAATAACAGGCAACGTTTACCTTAGGGCTTGTCAGTGTTAGCAATGTAGAGCAAATTCCCCTCGCCCTAGCCCTTAAAATGATATAGCGATTCAACCAATAATGTTTCGATTCTTTGGCTGAATATTTCGGTGGATAATTGTGAAAATTCACCTGAGAAATTTACACTAATCTAAGAAAAGCGGTGATATTACGGACTGAGACATGTTTTCTTCTTCTATATGCAATTTTCCTGGGTCTAGATACTTGCTGAACCTTTGAATGGCAGATTTCGCTAATTTGTTTTCCCTTCAGTAAATAGTTTAACAAATAAAACTAAAAAATTACAAACATATTACTTGAATATTTTAGCTGAAGTAAATTATTATCAAATTTTGTTTACAGTGAAGATTTAATTTTTACTACAATTTCTTTTTGACGTGACTTGGCTTTCGCCCTTAACCCCGGAAGAAGTCATTGGGGTGTCAACATGCTGAGCTCTCTACCAGTCACCTCCATCTGTCGTGGTCGCATGCCAGAGCCTGGGACCTCGCGAACGGTTTCTCCATCTATTCCTAGATATTTTCATTCCACTTTTTCTGTCTTTCCTTCCTCCTATGCACCACCAAGGTTCATTGAAGAACCGTTTTTGCAAGGCCGTCCAATCGTGTTACGTGGCTATACAACCTCAAATTCTTTTTCTTCACTGTAGTGAGAAGATCTCCGTGGGGTACAATATACTGCTGGATTTTACTGCGTACCTAGTCGCTGGGGATATCAAGTTATGAGATTCCCAGGATAGAGGGACAGCATCTCATTTCAAGCTCCTGTATCCTTATTTGTAGCTCATCTGTAAGCGTCTATGTCTCTCATATATACAGCAATATAGAGAATACCAGTACACGCAGGAGCCTGATTTTGTACTGCATGGGGATGGAGTTACCCCTCAATTTTGTCTTAAGCTTAGAGAATGCAGTCATAGACTGTGCATTTCTTGCAGGTATTTCTGGTCTTGATCCTTCGTCACTGACTATTTCTCCGATATATTTGAGCAGCGGCGCTGTCTCAAGTTTCTAACCTAAACAAGTATGTCTGCCGTGATGGAACCATTTAGTACGTTTCCAAACGGATTTGAATTGCTTAAACACTGTAAAATGCTATTTAGAAAGTGTTTGTAGCAATTCAAATCTGTCATTAAAAACCGTATTCTTTATTTTCCCTGAATGCGTAATATGCCATCTTCTTTGTTTACACGGTCTACATTTATTCCTTGTAACATTATGTCAGTTGTCTATTTGAAATATGTCTTGTTTGTTTGTTTCTTTCTTTCACCGAAATCGGTGTTTCTATTATGTCTTTTCTTTTTTCTAAAAAAAAAAAAAAAATAATCAAAAAATTAAAAGTCCACTATTGTCAGAGCTTTATTTTCTTCCTTTTTGTCATTTTCTCAATGAAACCAAACAAGCGTCTCGGATATGTCTTTTCAGTCTTTCCATGTGACCTAAATTAAATTGTCCATTATTTATGATATATTGGCAGGGCGTAACGTATGTGCTAAGTAAGGAACTAATGAGGAACACGAATAATTATAACAACATAATAATACAGTTCATATTATTCAATTTCAGATTTTCCAATGTAGGCAATATTTTCATACCATTCGAGATTATTACAACTATCCCAGGAATGTACATACGAAGAATGTGATAAAAATTATTCATAATTACATTTTTTTAGGTTTTCAAACTAGAGGATATTTGCAACATTTCTTCAGAGACAGGTTTTAAAATTTAATCATTAATGCAATAAGGTCGGAAAGTTTTATTAAATTTCAACAATTGAATTTCCGTAGATTTTTAACATGCTGGTTTATCAAGCATTCAAATTCCATTTCGATTGATTTTTCATGTTAAAGCGAAAAAGATTTTCTAATGAAAATTAAAAAAAATATGGTACTTTTTCGTTATCTGTAGGCCTTTCATGTTCGTTTCCTTTAAGGTTCGTTAGCTGTTATCTATATTTGCGCATGCACAAATTGCACAATCTCCCAGTAATTGAAATTCATTCTTATCAGTTGTTTATGCCGATAAAGTGAGTGACGACGGAGATTATCCTTTTTAAAAAACCTTTAAGCCAAGAGGATATGGAAGTTGCCTTGCTTAGGACGTAAGAAAAATGCTTTTCCATTTCTGTATTTAAGTAATCTGCCGTGGAAAAGATAAAATCTTCCGTAATATTTTAGTTGTAATAGCTCAAATGTATCTGCCTAATAATTCAACTTTCTTTCTGATTAACATTTTTCTTCATTGTATCCTCTGTGCATGAACCCTTATCGGAAGTTGTTTGAAATTGGCTTGCAGATAATGAAGCGGTACTAAAAATTATTTCGGAATATATATTTTTTCGTTTTAATGATACGAAGTATATGAGAATTGAATTCACACTGATACAATATTCAAATGGATTTTTGTGATTACGGATGCTAATATTGCAAAAGTTTGCAATAATACGTCACGATAGTTATTATATTTTGTCAAGAAAGCCTGGATTAAGATTTACATTTCTGATTGGCTGGAGGCGAAATTAGTCGAGGCCCCTGTTACCTAGTGAAGGTGTACTTGCGTTTATTGTTGTCGCTCTTATTGGCTGGAAACGAAATTAGCGAAAATCTCTCAGAAATAGAAAGACGAATCCGATCTGACAGAACAAACGATAGAGAAATCTATTTATCTTTGCAGACAAGTCCACAGGCAAAAATAAAAATAAAACTGAGGTTGAACACGACACCCGCCCGGGGCCACAGTTATCATTTATGATTTTCCCTAATGTTTACTCAAGTATCCTTTTCGTGTTTTCTTTTATTTTCTTTTAAGGTGAAGTACAGCTCGCTCACAGACACACACTCGCACACACACTCTCACTTACGCTCTCTCTCCCCATCTCTTTCCCTTGCTTGAACCAAAAGAGAAATTTCTCTAGATAACATAACTGCCTTTTCAGCCGCATCTTGACAAAATCCAAAGAAGGATCTGTAATGTAATCGATCCTGACCTGACATCTCAATTTCAGTCACATTCTCACCGACGTGACGTGGTTTCTCTCTATCTTTTCTACAAATATTTTAATGGCAACTGCTCCGATAAGCCTTTCTCCCTGGCGTACCGTCTACATGAATTTAAGAGTGATACTAGATTGACAACTAGGTCTCACTATTTTACTCTTGAACTAGTTAGATGCAACCACCACTGCTACTTTAACAGTTTCTTTTATCGCATTTTTCACCTGCAGTATCAATCACCATATTCTGTCTTCTTGAACATTGTTCCTTTCTGTCCTTTCCTCAATCCTCCTTTTTGTCAGTCTGCTTATTCTCTTTCACTTTCCATCCCTATAAGCCCCTGCGGTTTTAATTGTTGATTTATAAAAATTCGTTAGTTTTCATTTTTATGGGTTTTAATCATTTTAAATCAAGCAAGGTGGGAATGTCATTAAGGGGAAAGAGGCTACTAAGTGTAAAAGGAAATGAGAATAATTTGGTGAAGAGAAAGGACAATAGAAGAACAGATTGCCAGGATGACTGAAGATGGCGATGGAAGTTTCATGCAAATTTTTGATGATTGTAGTTGTTAGGAAAGCAAGAAGCAGTAAGAGAGTTCCACAGGCGAATAGTTCGAGGAAAGAAACTATTTCAATTACAACTAGCTATTACAATAGTAAAATGATGAGATAATTTCCAATAGTAATAGACATAAATTCATACATTCGAGGTATCAAAGAGGAGAGAGCATAAGGTTTATAAAAATCTGATATTAATTATATGTGCCTACCTATAACCCATTAATGCTTATCGTCACCAAAATTTGACGATGTGCCTTACTTAATAAGATAACTAAGAAAGAAGTAAGTAAACGTTTTGCTTTTTATTTTATGCGTTTATTTCTTTTTTAACCCCGAAAATTATTTAGCTTGTCTCTTCTAAATAACATCATTGTCCTGATATATTTGGCTACATCTTCAATTTCTGGGGAGCATGCAGTAATCAATCGATTTAAGCACAAAGCAACAGTGTCGGGTATCTGAACGTCTGACACAATATTTTTTACTATTCGAATTCAGACAAGTTGTTAAACCTTCCATAATTCAAATGCCGATATTTCGATCTTTTTGGACTCCAAATTCATTAGTAATATCTTTGTTGGTTTTTCTTTCACATTTCATCATTATATGAATGATTATTCTATCTAGCATTCTTACCTTCTGTTGTATAGTGTCGTTTTACAACACGTGATCATTAATCAACTTTCTGTCGCTTGATTCTTTAATCTACACTTTATTTATCTTAAAACCAATATATGCAAATAGGTAAAATGGTTACTTTGTAGTTGATTCCTTTACAATAGTTTATTAGTACTGTTTAAGTTATATTTTTTACAATGATGTTTACCCGGTACAAGGCCCAAGAGTCATTCGTTGTAGAGGGTTACAGATTAAGAGGCACAGTTTATGCGAATATGTCGGGAAGGTAACAGTTAAACCTAGATATGAAGAGATTAAAATTGCCGTGATCGGTGAAGCACCTTCTTGGGAGTAAGTTCCACTCCGCAGCGATTCGAGTAGAAATTACATCTCACTGATTAAATAGGAAGTGTGCGGAGCCTAGTTGGTCTGAACCATTAAGGTCAGAACTAGTGGAACTGAGGGATATAGTTGAACACATTCCATGGAAATAGCGCTGGAAGGCCCAGATGCTTGTGTCATTTTGTCTGTGAGAAAGGGGTTGTAGGGTGGAAAATAATTTGTCACCCACAAAGACATAAATACGCTTTTGAACTCTATCGAAACTGGAAAGTGAAGACTGGGCAGCTCCTGCCCATATATGCCAGCAATACTCCATTTTCTACCTGATCTGGCTGTTGTAGCTGTAAAGGATAGCAGGTGAAGTCAGCTGTACAGGGAAACAGCAATTTTTCTCAGTATCTTTAGTAATGGATGTATGAGTTCTACAAGGTCTGGGGTGCGTTTAAGTCCCAATAGGCTCTCAAGGCACGGGGCCTCCTTTGGGGAACATCCGTTCATCCAGATCTTTGATAATTTTAGGTCGGATTAGCGATGACGAAATGTAACTGGTGTGGCTTTGGGGGCATTGAATGTAACCAGCCAGTTTTTCCCCAACTGTCGGTCAGTTGAGAAATCAGCTGTCAACCCCTTATCGTCTTGAGTTTTAATTATCATTACTATTATTGATTGCTTTTATTTTTCTTCTGCTAGTTTAGCTTGTTTATCGACTATGTGTTGAGGGAAATTATGGTTAATTAGTTTTTGTTTTATGTCTTTGAGTTCACTTAGAAATGTTGTGTCGGTAGGGAATATCAAATATACTTTAATTATTAAATTATTTATGAGAGATGTTACACAAACACACACACACACACAACACGCACACACACATATACACACACACGCACACGCACACACACACACACACATATATATATATATATATATATATATATATATATATATAGAGAGAGAGAGAGAGAGAGAGATTTCATTTCCCTCGACTGGTTGACAATCACGTCTGGGGAATCAAGTCCACATTTCTATTAACCCATAGCTAGTAGGAGAAGTGATGGATTAGTATCTTTCCCAAGGCATTTATGCGAAAGGAAATGTGATAATATTAACCGGTATCATCCCACGAATTTTCCGTAACCAGCCGTTAACCATTCCATCACGAGTACTTTTCTGTCTATTTACTAATTTTACAAGCGTTCTTTCTGAAATCTATAAACAGGTCTAATTAAATCTCTTAGGGATCATCTATTGAAAATTAACAACACTGAGTACGGGATAAATAATGATTTTAATTGTGTACAAACATACCACAAGAAACTATTATTCATTAACCTTTATCCAATATATTACCAAATAATAATTATTATTGAAGTGATAACAACAAGATGTGAAGCCTTTAGAAGGATTTAATGAACTAAAAAGATGGCTATATATAAGTCAAAAGGAAGATTACTAGTGTAGGGATACAGAAGGCACTTCTGTATCCATACACTATTCTCATTTGTTGGAAATAAATCTCATGGGTCACCTAACGGACTACCTAGTGACGTTACTCGATACAGTGATTACAGTGGCAGCCAAATTTAGTTCGATTTGCAGCCAAACGGAAAGGTTTATTTCTTTATCCTGAGCCGTCCATGGCCAGGACAGAGGCTAAATCAGCCTCCTCCAACAGCATACAAGTCCATAGTGCCATTTCCCTTTGGCAATATATCTCTTCATGATAAAGAATGAAAACCCAAAACTCGCAGTTTCTCGTTCGTGGAATGTGTTCTCGCCTCCGACATAGATGAATCCGGCCCGTTTGAATCTGGAGTCCTAAACATGGCCTTTCCAGACACAGGAGTATCTCCATATTATATGTAAGACCATTCATTTTTGTTTCTCCTTACACTTTGCTTTGTTGTGGAGATATATGCGATATATTTTTTCCGCGTGGGACACACATGTATATATGTATGTATATATGTATGCAGTTTTGAGTATGTCTTAGTAGTATAAAAGTCTCTCTGAGAACAAAGCATGTTTGTCATTCTTTTTTTTTTCAGCCATTCCTTTCCATCGGTGAACACCAGTGTTGTTATATCACGGATATAATAATACTCATAACGGAGAAAATGCAATGGAAGAATAAATCTTTTTTTGCATATCTCATTCTCATTACATTAAGAAAGGACCTGTTCCCGAGAAGAGACAGACAAGGGTTCAGAAAAGCGCAATTATTATTAATATTAAGAATGAATTAATATGATTGTTATTATTATTATTAAACGGTATGTACAGCAATATAATTCTATTAATGGTAACTTAAATCAAAACATTTTTTTCAAACTTCCTTCCTTAGGTGTGGGCAGCTATTCAAAAATCATTCAATTTAAAATTTTCTAGGGATCGTATAATGCTTTAGACTATTTTCTGACGTCAGAGAATTGCTTCTTTGCTTTCAAAAGTGATTATATTCTGATTCGAGAATGCTTTAATTATAAATTTAGTTTTATGAGTTAAACGTCAAATTGACTATTAAAGAAAGTTTCTAGATTGTTAAATTTAAATAAACAGGTTAAAACTTGTTTGAAAGGATTCCGGATATAACAATAATTTTGCAGAATTACAAAAAAACTAAGCTCTACTTCTTTTTCTTCTACATCATCTCTCACGGTTTTGAATTACTGAATTATAGTAATCAGTGTCTAAACAATACTATTTTGTCGACTTGCCCGGTTCGAGGCGTGTGAAGCGGTTGGGTGTTAGGGTCGTATTACAGAGTCTGAGATGTGGGAAGCGCTGAAGCTGTTTGGCCGGAAAAAAAAGTACGGGATTAGATATCCGGAAAAAAACTTGTGCCGTGATGGGTAGGATTATTCAGGACAATCTTTATTTGGTACGCTTTTTCATCAAGCATGTCAACAGTGAAGGCGCGCTGATCAATTTAGACCAGTCCAAGGCATTCCATAAGGTTGGCCATCATTTTCTAGAGGCTGTCCTTTCGGCCGCTGGTTTAGGACCGAACATTCGCACTTGGATTTGACTTCCGTACGTGTCCTCCGGTGCTCTGGTGGAAATGAATGGGCGCAGTCGGAGCCTTTCGTATTGTCCCGTACCATTGTCAAGGTTGTCCGCTTTCGCCTTTGCTTTACGTGAAACCTTTCCTTTACAAATTAAACACGAAGCCGGTCCTACGCGAAATCACCTTACTTGGTGCTACCACATCGGGTAAGTACTCTGCCTATGCTGATAACGTTTAAGTTCTCGTGTCGAGCAGGGCCGAGATTGGCGAAGTCGTCAAAGAGATCAGAGGGTAGGAGACAATGACAGGGGCCAAGATCAACTACCATAAGTTTATCGGATTGCGGATTGGCGCGTGCAAGGAAGTTTCAAGATGAGCTTATTTTTCTCTGAACAGACGCCCGGTCAAGGTACTCTGTTTCTGGTTCGGTCCCAAACCCATGCTAGAAATGAACTGGTCGAAGGTGCGGGAGAAAGTCGAAGGCACAGTTCTTCTGTGGTTTCGGAGGAATATTTTCATAAAGGGTGAGGCGGAAGTATGTGTTTCGCATATCCACCCAATTCTCCTTTACTGACTCTCCGTGCTTCCACTTCCTCATGCCACACTAATGTAATTAGTTTCTTGTGTGGAGGCAAAGCTCCTAAGGTATGTCGGGAGATCGGTTATCTCCGCTCTTCTGAAGTCATCTGGGTATGCCTAGCGTTGAGACTCGTCAATATACGCTTCTCATCGCGTTCCTAGACTGAATGTGTTCGCACGCGGATGAGAATGACTTCTAGAAAGAAAACGTCCCGGAGAAGTGTGTACACGTGAGTGGAGGAGGACCGCCGTTTACACCGAGGCGAGTGCTCCTTCTATCGTAAATACCGGTTAGTTCCTCTTGCAGGCCACGGATGACCTCTCCGACGTCTAGCTATTGTCCCGTAAGGCATTATACCATATATATCTATATGTGGGGATCCGTTCAAGAGTTCCGTTTAACGAAGCAGGAGGCTCGCACCATATGACCTTGAGCGCCTGGATTGAAAATGCCTCACTAAAGATGAGGCATCACTCACCTGGATGGTGATGAGAAAGGCCCTTTGGGTCGGCAAAATATTTTCTGCAGCTGGAGCTTGGAAATTTTTCTCAAATGGGTCCGCTGTAGTAAGTCGGTGAAGACCATGGGTCAGGCATTCTGCCACTGTAAGTTCGCAGTCCTGTTGTGCAAGCTTTTGAACACATCATTGTTCTCATGCTGAACGGAAATCTTTTGTCCTTGAGGCCAGTTCTGTTTGTAGAAAGTGGTAACGTTGTTGACTATGTATTCTTGTGCTTAATAGGTGATACGAGAGTCGTGATATGCTACGGAGATAAGAAGATTGCCTCTTTCCAGTTGATCTTGTTCTTTAAGCATCAGCTTAGTTAAAATCAGGATGGAAAGGTGAGGACTCCCTCCATCAGAATTTGGAAGGTGTTGGGGGGTTCTTGCGCGTATCTGTCGAGTGAGAGTAGCTGACATAGAGTGACATTTTGATGCCGGTTAGGCGTCAGGATATTGGGAGCCCTGTATTAAACATTGGCAACCCCGCCCCAAATAGGTGGGTAGTTTTGGCTTGTTTTGTTTTATTTTTTATTTTTATTTTTTTACGGCAAGTTAACATAGCTAGGGGATGTTTGCTCATTGGCCCCTTTTATTTTGAGCCCTACTTTCTTTAGTTTAATTCCCCATCCTCTCCCCATTAATGACCATAAATATCAGTTCTCTGGTGGATGTGAGGCACTTTTCGTTTTCGAGTCTGTTCTTTCGTAATTTTTGTCATGTCTGAATGAGTAATCGTATGTGTGGTTGGTCGAATGATTGGTGTTTAATCAATCCAAGTCCCGAATTTATTTCGTCCAGCTAATTGATTTTTCAGTGACAATTAAGGATTGTAGCTGTTTTTATTACTAGCACAGATTTGTTTAGTTTATTGTATATACACTATTATTCATATTGTAAATATTCATTAGGGTTTTCATTTTTAAATGTTATCAATATATTCCGTACTCTCCACAGATAAATTTTATATATGGAGATTAGTTAGGACTTCATAGAGACTTTAAGGTATTATGCTGGTTGTAGTAAGAATGGTAAGTAAGAATGTGGTATTTTGGTGCAAGGAATATTGTATAGTTATTTGGGTCAGTGATTGTGGCTAGTTCATCCTGGGAGACCTAAACGCCAAAGTAGACAGGGAAAGGGCAGGGTATATAACAGGAAGAGTCGGACTAGGAACCCACAACGAACGCGTACAAAAATTAATCCAATGGTGCACAGCCAATGACACATGTTTTCAAGATCATCCGAGACGACTATGGACATGGAGGAGTTCAGGAGTAGAAAATAAAAACAGATTGATTATATAACCATCAACAAAAGATCCAAGAATAAAATGATTCACTGCAAAACCTACCCAAGTGCCGACTGCGGAAGCGATCATCGCCCTTTTATATGTAAACTAAGAGTGAAACTGCAGAAACTGAAGAAGCCTAATGCAGCACATAAACTGCAATACAACAAACTCCTGAACGATCCTAACCTAAAAGAAAAATATATTGACATTTCAAGAGAAGATACATGGCAAGCAATGGAAACTAAAAAAAGACGCTTTAATGACATCAGCAAACGATATCATCCTAAAGGAGACAGGACGAAGAAGGAGAAACGATTGGATGACTGATGAGATTCTCGACATGATGGAAAGGAAACAGAAAACCATGCCAAGATACGGGACGGAGTACAGAAAATTACACAATGAAATAAGGACCAAATTCAGGCAAGCTAAAGAACAATGACTAAACGAAAAATGCGCAAAAAATAGAAAGATTGAGTATTACTAACAAAAAAATTGCACAGACAACTAAGACAACTAACAGGACAGACATGCTCGTCAACAGGCTGTTTAAAATCAAAGGATGGAACACTCATATTAGACAAAGAAAAATTCTTCAACGTTGGAACGAGTATATTGGAGAACTCTTCCACGACGCAAGGGAACAACCAGCAACACACAGAACTACCGACGGACCTGAAATTCTGAAAGCTGAAGTAAAAGCCGCACTGGGCAAATTGAACAGAAAGAAGGCGGCCGGGCCAGACGGAATTCTAGCGGTAATTGTGACAGCCTTAGATGACTTTGGCATGGACAAGATCACCGAAATAGCAAATGGAATCTTCAACACCGGGGATATACCGGAAGACCTCAGCAGATCTTCATAGCTATGCCTAAGAAACCAGGCGGAAACGAATGCGAACTCCACCGAACAATAAGCCTGATGAGCCACATGACAAAACTCATCATCCGTATTATGTTGAATAGAGTGCGCAATAGTATCAGGCCAGAGATAGGGCAAGAACAGTGCGGGTGCATTCAAGACATCGAGGCAAAGCTCCTAAGGTATGTCGGGAGATCGGTTATCTCCGCTCTTCTGAAGTCATCTGGGTATGCCTAGCGTTGAGACTCGTCAATATACGCTTCTCATCGCGTTCCTAGACTGAATGTGTTCGCACGCGGATGAGAATGACTTCTAGAAAGAAAACGTCCCGGAGAAGTGTGTACACGTGAGTGGAGGAGGACCGCCGTTTACACCGAGGCGAGTGCTCCTTCTATCGTAAATACCGGTTAGTTCCTCTTGCAGGCCACGGATGACCTCTCCGACGTCTAGCTATTGTCCCGTAAGGCATTATACCATATATATCTATATGTGGGGATCCGTTCAAGAGTTCCGTTTAACGAAGCAGGAGGCTCGCACCATATGACCTTGAGCGCCTGGATTGAAATGCCTCACTAAAGATGAGGCATCACTCACCTGGATGGTGATGAGAAAGGCCCTTTGGGTCGGCAAAATATTTTCTGCAGCTGGAGCTTGGAAATTTTCTCAAATGGGTCCGCTGTAGTAAGTCGGTGAAGACCATGGGTCAGGCATTCTGCCACTGTAAGTTCGCAGTCCTGTTGTGCAAGCTTTTGAACACATCATTGTTCTCATGCTGAACGGAAATCTTTTGTCCTTGAGGCCAGTTCTGTTTGTAGAAAGTGGTAACGTTGTTGACTATGTATTCTTGTGCTTAATAGGTGATACGAGAGTCGTGATATGCTACGGAGATAAGAAGATTGCCTCTTTCCAGTTGATCTTGTTCTTTAAGCATCAGCTTAGTTAAAATCAGGATGGAAAGGTGAGGACTCCCTCCATCAGAATTTGGAAGGTGTTGGGGGGTTCTTGCGCGTATCTGTCGAGTGAGAGTAGCTGACATAGAGTGACATTTTGATGCCGGTTAGGCGTCAGGATATTGGGAGCCCTGTATTAAACATTGGCAACCCCGCCCCAAATAGGTGGGTAGTTTTGGCTTGTTTTGTTTTATTTTTTATTTTTATTTTTTTACGGCAAGTTAACATAGCTAGGGGATGTTTGCTCATTGGCCCCTTTTATTTTGAGCCCTACTTTCTTTAGTTTAATTCCCCATCCTCTCCCCCATTAATGACCATAAATATCAGTTCTCTGGTGGATGTGAGGCACTTTTCGTTTTTCGAGTCTGTTCTTTCGTAATTTTTGTCATGTCTGAATGAGTAATCGTATGTGTGGTTGGTCGAATGATTGGTGTTTAATCAATCCAAGTCCCGAATTTATTTCGTCCAGCTAATTGATTTTTCAGTGACAATTAAGGATTGTAGCTGTTTTTATTACTAGCACAGATTTGTTTAGTTTATTGTATATACACTATTATTCATATTGTAAATATTCATTAGGGTTTTCATTTTTAAATGTTATCAATATATTCCGTACTCTCCACAGATAAATTTTATATATGGAGATTAGTTAGGACTTCATAGAGACTTTAAGGTATTATGCTGGTTGTAGTAAGAATGGTAAGTAAGAATGTGGTATTTTGGTGCAAGGAATATTGTATAGTTATTTGGGTCAGTGATTGTGGCTAGTTCATCCTGGGAGACCTAAACGCCAAAGTAGACAGGAAAGGGCAGGGTATATAACAGGAAGAGTCGGACTAGGAACCCACAACGAACGCGTACAAAAATTAATCCAATGGTGCACAGCCAATGACACATGTTTTCAAGATCATCCGAGACGACTATGGACATGGAGGAGTTCAGGAGTAGAAAATAAAAACAGATTGATTATATAACCATCAACAAAAGATCCAAGAATAAAATGATTCACTGCAAAACCTACCCAAGTGCCGACTGCGGAAGCGATCATCGCCCTTTATATGTAAACTAAGAGTGAAACTGCAGAAACTGAAGAAGCCTAATGCAGCACATAAACTGCAATACAACAAACTCCTGAACGATCCTAACCTAAAAAGAAAAATATATTGACATTTCAAGAGAAGATACATGGCAAGCAATGGAAACTAAAAAAGACGCTTTAATGACATCAGCAAACGATATCATCCTAAAGGAGACAGGACGAAGAAGGAGAAACGATTGGATGACTGATGAGATTCTCGACATGATGGAAAGGAAACAGAAAACCATGCCAAGATACGGGACGGAGTACAGAAAATTACACAATGAAATAAGGACCAAATTCAGGCAAGCTAAAGAACAATGACTAAACGAAAAATGCGCAAAAATAGAAAGATTGAGTATTACTAACAAAAAATTGCACAGACAACTAAGACAACTAACAGGACAGACATGCTCGTCAACAGGCTGTTTAAAATCAAAGGATGGAACACTCATATTAGACAAAGAAAAATTCTTCAACGTTGGAACGAGTATATTGGAGAACTCTTCCACGACGCAAGGGAACAACCAGCAACACACAGAACTACCGACGGACCTGAAATTCTGAAAGCTGAAGTAAAAGCCGCACTGGGCAAATTGAACAGAAAGAAGGCGGCCGGGCCAGACGGAATTCTAGCGGTAATTGTGACAGCCTTAGATGACTTTGGCATGGACAAGATCACCGAAATAGCAAATGGAATCTTCAACACCGGGGATATACCGGAAGACCTCAGCAGATCTTCATAGCTATGCCTAAGAAACCAGGCGGAAACGAATGCGAACTCCACCGAACAATAAGCCTGATGAGCCACATGACAAAACTCATCATCCGTATTATGTTGAATAGAGTGCGCAATAGTATCAGGCCAGAGATAGGGCAAGAACAGTGCGGGTGCATTCAAGACATCGGAAAAAGGAATGCGATATTCATGCTCAGAATGTTATCAGAAAGAGCGATACAGATGCAGAAAGACATGTCCCTGTTTCATAAACTCCGTAAAGGCCTTCGAAAAAGGATCTGATGGAACCGCTCAGCGATATATTCGGGAAGGGATATCAGAATAATCAAGAACCTATACTGGCAGCAAACAGCATGCATATGCACAGGAAACGAATTCAGTGAATATACAAAAATAGAAAGGCGGCTAAGGCAAGTATGCGTCTCTTCACCCGACCCGTTCAACCTATACAGCGAGGCAATTCTGAGAGAAATGGTAACCCTACGGGGATTTAGTATTGGCGGCCACAACATAATATACGCAGATGACACAGTACTGATAGAAGGCACGGAAAAGAAATTACAAAATCTCCTACAGAAGGTAGCTACGGAGAATGAGAATTTGCAGGTCGGAAAAACTAGAATCAAACAGATGCAAAATTTTAAATATCTGGCAAGCGTCTTGACAGAGGACGGTAAGTGCGACTCCGAGATCCGTAGATGTATTGGAATGGCCAATAACACATTCCAAAAGCTTAGCAGTGTATTGCGAGACAGAAGGATTTCTTTGGTATCAAAGAAAAGAATACTGAGCTGTTATTTGACATCTGTTCTTCTTTATGGCAGCAAGGTTTCTGGGACACATAATGAGGAAGGAGTGTCTGGGGAATTTGATACTCACGGGTCGAATAGAGGAAAAGATAGACAAGGGAAAGCAGCGCTCGACATACCTGAGGAGCTTGAGCAGATGAATGCCCGAACGTGGTCTGCGGGATAAGCAGACGGAAGGAACTTGCTGAGAGCTGCAAGGGATAGCGGGAGATGGAGAGCCATGATCGCCTACGTCCTGAAAGGACATGGCACCTAAAAAGAAAGAAGAAAGAAAAGATTCTGGCTAGCTAAGTTTAAGACAGATGGTGACCAGACATCCCATCTCCACGTTTGACTTTCGAAGAGAATTCCAGCCTAAGCAGAACATAATATTATAACTGCTAGGAGAGAGTGATAACACAAGTGCAATCCACATTTGAAAGTTCCTAGCAACCTTATTAAAATCAAGAAGAAATTAATTTTCAGCATTTCAAAAAAATCGTAATATTTTCTTCTCCAGTTGGATTCGTGGATGGGACATAAAAACTAAGTAAGATCTTATAATGATCATTCATGAGAGGCACTCGCATTATCATCAAGCAATCATTTATACCTGTTAGTGACTCTTCTAGCATTTTTTACCAGGGAGTTTTGAATGCAACATTGTTTTGAAACTTCATTGGTTATCATTGCCATTTTTGGTTATTCTTCATTTAAAAAAGATGTTACGATATCAAACCATTCCTGTGCATGAAATGTCTAAAGTGGGAAAAGACGTTGAAATTCTTCTCTCTAAGCAAGAACAACATATATGGTGGAAGTCAAAATTAAAATAATAAAAATAAATGTTTTTGCATATGTAGATTTATTTTATTTTTAAATTAGAAAAAATAACGTAAGCGTCAAAATTTTGCAGGCGTTTAATTGCAGTCTGTTTTTGAAAAGGCTGATTTAGCGGGAAAAGAAATGAAAGAGTAACTTATTTGTTTACTTTGCCCATATATTGTCTACTCGTGATTTTTCTGGGATTAACCACGCCTTAGACATGCATAAAATGATGATTTCGTGCGTTTTTACGTGAGTTCGACAGAGAGATTATCAAATGTATAACATGTTTTTGAGTTTCCTGGAGGTCGTTTGAAATTGTTATTAAACTTATAACAGTTAACAATAAGATGAAACTGACTAATCCTTTTCTTTTCTTTTCCGCTACTTGTAAATGTATGTACAAAAATCACCTTTTTATATATTTCATGTTAGATAGCGGGGAAAATTCCCATAGCTCTAAAAAACATTATTAATGCAATTTTTCATGTATTATTCTTTTTCCTTGGTTTTTATCGTAAGCAAAGTTTATCATTATAATTTCTATGATCTTCGAACTTTGTCGGCTGTTTCCTTCGGTGTATTGTTTACACTGAATGGTAACTTGCAAGTGGAAATTGTCGCATGTTCCCGAATGTCCCGTAAACGTTCGCGATCGCAAGCGGTTAGCTTTACAACTTATTCTTCTGATATATATATATACCAAAAGAAGTAAATCAGTTTAGCGTTTCCTAGTTTGGTAAGTTAACAAAAGCTAAGGGGTTCAACTCCCATAGAAGGCTTACCGCGCGCCTGAACACCAATTCAAGTATTTCTATGTTCTCACGCCAGTGCTAGATAGCCCATCATGTCAAAAGCTATTCGTTCGTCTTTGACAGATTTTGTTTTTAATCACTGTGCATGTTTGAGACACCTTCCTCACTGGGAACAACTGGGGAAATCGGTTTAGTCGTCGATAACACGCAGCAGATATTACTGAGTTATTTAGTACGAACGGTATATCTTTCGACTCGGAAACTTAATGCAAAGAACATAAATATTAACTACTTTTTAAAAGTCACTCATTTTCTTTCTTTTTAAGTCACGAGCAACGCCAACTTGGGAAAAAATAGTAATATTTCATTATTTAAACATACACTAAAACACACACACGCACCTCATTTTTTCACTTTTGATCTGATGAGCCCGAAACGGCGAAACGCATAATGGAATATTTTTTGAAACATTGGCAACCAAGGCATAAAACACAGTCTGACAAAATATTTAATACTCAGCTAGGGTGAGATGAAGAGATGGCTTCCTACATTTCCCAAAGGTATTTACGCATGAGTAGATGCAAAAGAATCAATTGTAATTCGAAGTCGGATCTACGATTGCTCATTTCGACCACTTATTCATTCCATCAACAGTTATCTAAACTCACACGCAGGCACACACACACACACACACACACACACACATATATATATATATATATATATATATATATATATATATATATATATGTACATTCAAATATATATTGTTAAATATAACAGACAACAAATGTCTATGATGTTTGATCATGAGCCGTTCTAATCTTCGTACCGTTGCTTTAATTTCGGGAAAAATAGACAAACTTCTATGTCAACATAACAGAATATCATATTTGATTATGAATATCTTTGTTTAAATGTCCATGTAACCACTCGGAAGATGTCTAATGTGAGCCGAAAGCTTAGATCAAGGAATAGTATAATAAAAAAATAAACAAATGCTGAACAGTTTTGTCTTTATTTTCTCCCGAAATTAAAGCAATATACGAAGCTTAGAACGGCTCATGATGAAACATAATAGACATTCGTTGTCTGTTATATTTAAACCAATATGTTTGAATAATTAAAATACACACACACACACACACACTCTCTCTCTCTCTCTCTCTCTCTCTATATATATATATATATATATATATATATATATATATATATATATAGTTTTAAAAACAAGGAAACCATTGATTTTAATTTTAAAAGTCTCTAGGGCCCTTTCAGCCAACATCTCATCAGGAGACAATCGTTGGATTAGCGAAATGAATAATAGCGATATTGAAGAGCAAAAAAGAGGGGGAAACACACTAAAATAACGAACAAGTATATATACTTGTAACGAGGGAAGGGATCGTGTAAATAAATTAATTAGCGAGGGACAGTTAAAATAAAATATCCCCCAACAGATTCAGAGACCTTATAAATTCTTTCTGCCGGCAGAGAGAAGGTTTTCGTAATCCTATACAGACCGATTCCAAAATCTTCAAATGATTATTGGAATCGGCTGTATGAATAATTCTAAACCACTCTTTTTTATACAACTTGGCACAAGCTATATTCTCAACTAAATGTTGAGCAATAGCCGATTCCATATTCATGGGGGGAAGATAGCATATTCTATCTATCTTACCAAGTCGTATTTTGGAAGGTACGTGCTGATTAATTCTAGTTTCCAAATGCAAGGTTGTACGCCCCACATAACCAGCAGCACACTGGCAATTAAATTCATATACTAAATTGCTCAATTTGATGTAGGGCGATACATCCTTGCAAAAAGACGGAAACGCAGACCTAGTTTGAAAAATGCTACGTAAAGCAACTGATGGGAAACAACCGGAAACCGACTTGCTAACCTGCTTAATTAAGCCCTGACCATTATCCCCAATCCAGGGAATCTTCAAATAAACCGGACATTTAGAAGGCCCCTGGATTTTAGGGGAATGAAATTCCTTAGTTTTCTTACTAATAATATAGTCAATAAGGGCCTCCGGATAGCCGTTACTAAGGAAAATCTCCCTAATTGTTCCCAAATTCACGGTCCAATCTAATAGGGGAACACACTTTAAGCGCTCTATACACCAAGGTTTTAACGAGATTAATTTTCCTTGATGCAGGAGCAAATGAACGCCAATTCAAATAAAGTCCAGTAAAGGTGGGTTTACGATAGATGCGTCCAAAAACGTCCAAAAAAGGCAGACAGTTGTCTTTCTCCCCTTCCATAGTGAAAGACAAACCATTGTGTAAGGAGTTGAGCTCATTAAAGAACTCAACAGCCTCACTTTCATTAGAGAAAGTTGCAAAGGTGTCATCGACATATCTAACGTAAACAAACGGTTTAGACACTTTGCCGAAAAGTAACATTTCATGGTAGCCCACAAAAATATCAGCCAATGCAGGGCCAAGGGGACTGCCCATCTGGAACCCATCCACTTGACTATACATAATATTGTCAAAACTGAACTCCACCGAACTAGTACATAGTATCATGAGTTCTATAAATATATCGGTCTGTATAGGATTACGAAAACCTTCTCTCTGCCGACAGAAAGAATTTATAAGGTCTCTGAATCTGTTGGGGATATTTTATTTTAACTGTCCTCGCTAATTAATTTATTTACACGATCCTTCCCTCGTTACAAGTATATATACTTGTTCGTTATTTTAGTGTGTTTCCCCCTTTTTTGCTCTTCAATATCGCTATTATTCATTTCGCTAATCAACGATTGTCTCCTGATGAGATGTTGGCTGAAAGGGCCCTAGAGACTTTTAAAATTAAAATCAATGGTTTCCTTGTTTTTAAAACTATTTATAAATTTTGTACCTCCAAACATTTGTTTATATATATATATATATATATATATATATATATCTGTGGAGGAAGTATGGGTTGGTAAACAGTGACTATTATAGCTATATAGCGAGACTCTTCGCAAAAGCGAATTGAGTCACTGTCGGTCACTGGGCGTGTTTCTAAAAATAAATACGCTAAAATCCACCTTCATCCCTACCGTGCGCCGACGGCTTAATGGTTAGAATCTCCGACTGACACCAATTCAGTCGGGTTTTGATCCTAGCTAGAGGCAACCGGATGTCTAGTCACACTGATGAGCTGCGAAACAGTCTGTCTGTGGATGACGTTATATATATACACACATATATATATATATATAAAATTCACTTCATATATCATTCATATATATATAACCAGTTCATGATGATGATCTCATGTGGTGAGACCTAGGTAGGTAGTACCTGGCTCATGAGGATTTATTCATTTTATTTTTGCTCTACTTCTTTTTAGCTTATTACTCGCTGTTTTTTTCTTTTTACCAGAGATTTAAAGTATTGGATGATTTTTTCGCCCTGTTCAGAGGTTTCTGGTGCTTTTTTTATTTTTGTGTGTGTGTGTTTGTCACTGAATTTCAGGAATGAATTCTCATAATTTAAATTATTTACACTCGGTCTATTGTTCAATCTTTGTTGTTATTATCACAACTTCTTTTGACTCCAAAAGGTGATTATGAGTCAGGACAACGTTCACGGATTTTCACATTAAACACTTTATTTAATCTATTTTTCTAATTTAGCTGTCCAAGGTATTACTCGTCCTTTTGCCACTGTCACACGGATTGAACTGCTATATGTCACAGGGATTGAACTCACAATTACCATATGAACAAATTCATTAATTAACCCATTAATCCACTTAGTTATTGGCATGTAAAGATCATTAATAAATAAGAGCAAGATGAGCTTATTTTTCTTGAGTTATTGGTAATGATTACATTTGACGTTTTAGTCTTTTTATATTAAATGACAAATCTACGCAAGTTAAGACATCCACTTTCCAATCTTCTTTATAATATTAATATATGTATATTTGTGTTTTCTTGTTTGCGTGTGTACAAAGAGTGAGAAAGAGAAAGAAAAAAATAACAGCTAGTTAGCTAGCTAGATTGATTGAAATTCAAGAATTAAAATCAAGGAAATATTTCTTTTTGCCCCAGAATTCTTAAAATAAATTTTTATTGCATCTGAAAAAACTTTCTAAACAGACATTTTAGATTAAATGTTAGCTTTCATTTGCATTTCTTCCACAAATTCTATGTCCGATTTTCAATATTTTTCTTTTTCTTAAGTCTGATTCATCTATTTTATCTTCAACGTACGAGTGTCGATCTGAAAGTAATTCCCCACATTTTATTGTATAATATATAAAGAGCATTTCACAGTATGGCAATAAATGTGGAATCTCCCCGCCCGAAATCAATACTTCCACTGGATTCTTATCAATGGTAGCAGTCTGATAAAATGGCGTCTGTTAGGAAATTGAATCGATGTAGAAGGCAGTGGTATGACATTAAATTCTCTATACAAGAATGCGATATGCGTGAACAAATGTGTCGTCAGGTTAAGTGTAGTTTGTTGTGTACATACAGACCTTAGTTTATCGCTAGTGAAAATAAATAGCCAATTGTGGATATTGCGCTTTATATAGCCAAAAACTAACTCATTCCAATGGATTTATTGCTCTACATGTCTCCGTTGTAATTTGTATGGAAATAGACAAGGAGGCATTAATTTCGGAACAACCCTCGTAATTCACTTCCATTTCAGCTACAAAAAATATGTATTAAACTTAAAATCGTTGTTGCATTGAATCAGCTCGACTAGAATATTTAAGATTTCGTTAAATTTACTGAGAGCAAAACTTCCTATTTAAAGATAAATATATGTAGAACTTTCATTTGTTATTTAACTGCTTCATTGAGAATAATTTCCCACCTACCGAAAAGTTAATCGTAATTTATATATTAGGCGAGAGACTCCTTGTCTTCTTACTTTAAGATGAAATATTCAGAGTCCAGACTATGCACAAAACAATTCGATTTGATCAGTAAAGAAGCAGTATTAATATTTTATTATTTTTAATACACCGATATCATTTCGAGTATGTTATTTTTAAGATGGCTTCTTCGGTTCGATTTTACTACATTCAGCACATAATCTGAGTTCGATCCTCACTGGGTGTCCCATAAATCGGCCTTGTGCTACATCTAAGCTTCGCATAGAAGCCGCATTCAGGGCAAAATCTATTATCCATTGCCACTGATTTGTAATGTTAACCTCCACTTCCGGAAAAGACGGAGTACTTTTTCATCTCCTTTCTTTCTTCATCGTTTATAATTTTGCTTGGTTCCTTTATCTTCATTATAATTTTTATCTATCTATCTATCTATCTATCTATCTATCTATCTATTTGACGTGTGTCAAAGCCCAGTCTCAATATTTGTATTTTCCAGAGTAAGAGAGTGTTGCAAGTGTTCATTCTGTCGTACGTACTTTTAAATTATGTTCCCAAGCGTTCTCAGCTGCCTAAAAAGGCATAGCATTGGCTCCAACTTGCTTTTTTTTTAAGACTCAGTATGATCGACGATCCAGCAGGATCATTTTAACTTGCTTATGAATCTCAGGTTTTGTCTACTTGCTTGAATGGCGTGGTCATCCTTGAGTCCCCAAATTTTCTTTATATTTTATCATTGTTTTACTTGTGTTGTTTACACTGAATACGTTCTTCAGGAAATGATGGAGTTCTTTTATCATTTATCATTTTATTTAGTTCCTTTATCTTCGTTATAATTTTCGTCTTCTATCTATCTATCTATCTATCTATCTATCTATCTATATATATATATATATATATATATATATATATATATATATATATATGTAAGGGAACATAGAAGTCAACACGTAGAGGCGACAATCTGTTTCATGCTAGATGCAATCCTCAAACCACTTTTATATTTACACACGCTCTATCTCTGATATTGAGCACTTTATCCCATAAATATAGCACATCTTAAGACTATATTTCTTCATATATATATATATATATATATATATATATATATATATATATATATATATATATATGTGTGTGTGTGTAATAAAAGTTAATGTTCGAATTTAATTAGACCAGGAAACATTAGTAGTTAAACGTGCTCATTGTACATATAAAAAGATAAATATTCAACATGTAGAGCTTTTAATTATAGAAAATTAGGAGATCAGCCGATTCGGTATCTTCAGGCGATTTCGGTCAATTGATTTACTAACGCTTTTTTTTTTTAATAAAAAGCTGTTTTTTTTAAAATTATGAACGCTATATTAATAAAAAATAAAAAGAAATGAATACGCGCACGACATGAGGTGTGAGGGTAGAGGAGAAGGAGGAGGGGAAAAATCAAGTGTATTGGAAATGTATCGTTGAGGATTAAATACAATATGCATACTTTCTTTTCATCCCACTTCATATGAACTCAAAAGTAACTTTTGAGTCACAATCTCTTTTTCAATTTTCTTTTGGTTTGGAAATGTTATTATCGCTATTTTTTGTTGACAATGTTTGCAGATGTTCCTATTTTAAAAATTTCGTTATAATTTTGCTCTATCTATCTATCTATCTATCTATCTATCTATCTATCTATCTATCTATCTATCTATCTGGGGTCACTCATTTACATATGAAGTCTCAAAGATTATAAATAAGCTGCAGCTATTATCCATGAGTGCATACTATTTCCCGTGAGTTAGTAACACTACACTACAATGGCGTTGCCGATATCTAAAGAACCGAATAAACAAATTAACATTGAATAATTATGAATACGAACAGGGTTTGATGGTATAGTTTAGATCAATTTTAGAGAATGTTTTCATGTCCGCAAGTAAAAACTGACTCAAGTGAACACTCAATTTCGGGAATATTAGCTCAGGATGGTCATCCTATTATATATGTTTCGAGACAATTATCAAAAGCCTAATTGAACTACTCAGATATTGAAAAAGAATCGTTGGCCATAATATGGACAACAAATAGAGCTCGTCAATTTTTATAGGAATGAAATTCCTACTAAGATCCAATCCTAGGCTTTTAAAAATCATATTTGTTTAAATAGTAACGTCTTCTAGCATTCTAAGATGGACCTTAATGTTAATAGCGTTTGAGTTTGATATTTAGTACATGAAAGTCAATATCATTCCGCATGCATACGCTTTGTTGAGATTTATTATGAATGAAAGTGAGAAAGAGGAGTAAAAATTTTATATTATCTTAAAATGGGTCGAAGCTGATATTTTGTTGATTAGCTGAGGGTAGAAAGAAAGTTCTCACATTGAACAGTATATTGTATAGGGTAAAAAAAAAATAATAAGTGGATAATTGGTTACGAGCAGAAAGGCGTTTCAAAGTTGTTATACACAAATTAACTGTAAAAAAGGGTGCAATTTGTAATGGGACTGTAGTGGTTCTGTCAGCAACGCAAAGGAGAAAAATTCTAAAATGTATACATGACTATTTTCACTGCGGAATAATATCTACGCATAGGAGATTAAGGCTAGAGGCATGTTGATCAGGCTAATCTTCAGATGTAGAAGAATACGAAAAAAGGTGTAAAATGTGCATTGAAAGAAGAAAATTGAGACAGACAAAACACATATATGGCCTAAAAAGTCCCAAATTTTGAACAGAGTACACGTGGGTCATGCCCATATTAATATAATAGTGAGACTATTACTAATACTAGCAGAGGCATATTCAAGGTGTCCAGACGTAATACATGTCTCCAACAAAAGACGCCGACCGTGAAAAGCCTTAAGGATCATATTTTCAAGAAATGGAATTCCGAAAAAGCTAGTATTTGACAAAGCCCCAGAGTTCTGTGAAGAGAGTTCTATGCCAATGGTTGAACGTGCAGAATGTGTTGTTCGTGGTCAGGTGTACGAACGGATCTCGGTCTTCATCGATCTACAGTTTGTGATACCACGGATCCTGTCCTAGCAGCGCGACAACAGTCAGCAGCCAAGTTTGGACTCGGCTGCCTTCGTTCTGGAAATGCAATCTTATAAATTCTTGCAGCGCCGTGTCCATTACCATTCGCACGGCCGTATGTAAAAATCATATCTGTTTACCATACGAATATCCTGCCATTGCTAAAAGGAAGACTTCTCAGTTAACTTAATAATACACACGTTGAGCGTTGAAGACAGACTACGCAAACATGTACACGAATAACAAATGTAACAGCGCCATATACGGTATTTTAAAGACTCAAAACTTTTGTCATTGTTTTGATGTGAGAAACACGCCCAGTAAATTTTGTAAGAATTTTTTTGATACACATATATATATATATATATATATATATATATATATATATATATATATATATATATATATATAAAAAATATAGTCTTAAGGTGTGCTATATTTATGGAATAAAGTGCTCAATATCAGAGATAGAGCGTGTGAATATAAAAGTGAACATAGAAATCAACACTTAGAGGCGACATTCTGTTTCATGCTATATGCAATCGTCAGGCCACACACATATATATATATATATATGTGTGGTGACGATGTTCACTTTTTTATATTCACACGCTCTATCTCTGCTATTGAGCACTTTTATATATATATATATATATATATATATATATATATATATATATATATATGTATTGACTTACGTGAAAGGTGTGAATCCTCTTCCAGCTATGGGTAAATAGCAGGACAGACCGTGTTATGTAGCCTTGGATGGCAACTGGTCTACCGCAGAAAGAAATGGCAACCTACCGCCTATCTGCCTCGTCAGTCATGTATCACGCATAGCACATAACTGACGCGATATATATATATATATATATATATATATATATATATATATATATATATTTTCATTAAAAACGACAGACAAGATACTAGGATTAAACCTTTTATTTAATTTTTCTTGTGTTCGAACAAGAGCTTTTTTTTTTTCTGGACAAATTGTGTGTAAGAACTGTCCAAATGTTTCCGAGCGCTTTCAGCTATATCATTATCAAGGATGATTCGATTTTTCAGCTTAATTGAGTGTGTGCGTTCTGTGTATGTCTTTGTGTGTGGTAGGGATGTTATTAATTTCCGAATACGGTTAGCACATTGTGGCTTTGTTCGTATTTAATATTGTTAAGAGTTGGCGTTTTCTTTTTTTATTATTAAAGCTTCCATTATTTTTAGTCTTTTTTTGCAGGTGGATGGATATATTTGTGTTTTCTACTAGTATGTTTCTAATGGAGTCTGGTAAATTTGTGTGTGTGTTTAAATGGGTTCTAATGGAGCTGTGATCAGATAGATGTAACGTAAGACGTCTAGATAAACATGTGGTTGTGTAACCGATGTAATTATTTATGAGTCCGGTTTGATCAGGAACACAGTTCCTTAAGGGGCATTTGAACTCATAGATAATGTTCGTTCTTTGTCATTTTGACTTAGCTGGTGTGTTGTTATTTTTTGAGGATAAGGTTAGCTGTCTTAAATTTTTTATAATAGATAATTAATTTGATTTCTTTATTCGGATCAATTGGAGTAGTATATTTCTTTATAATATGCCTTAGAGAAGATGCGTCATTTTTTAATTAATATGCATTTGGTTTTTGTAATAAATGTGTATGTGATTTTTGTCTGTGTGTTCACCATCGTTATTACTTGCTTTGGGAAGAAATAGTCTAATTTGGTGGTCTATAAGGTGGTTAGGGAAGCCATTGTTGATTAGTGTTTTTTTAACATTATTAAGTTTTTTGAGGAAGAGTAGTCGAGAGGATGAATTCTGGTGTGCTATATTTAGAAAGTTTTTTTTTTTACTGCTATTTTGTACCTAAGTGGTCATTCGCTTTTGAAGTTAAGGTGGCACGAGTTTTTGCTGGTGGGTTTTTTTCTATAATGATGTAATGAAAGTGTTACTGCTGTATTCAACGAGTTTGTTTTTTTGGCTAAGTTCATAGGTGAAGTTAAGGACCGAGTTTTTCTCAAATGTGTTCTTAAGTGTATCTATATCTTTAATGTTATTAGCTAAAATAAAAATATCGTCTACGTAGCGAACATATATTTTCGGTTTGCGGACCTGTGTAAATATCGTATTTTCTACGTGGGACATGTAATAGTTGGAAAAGCATGGTTCGAGTGGATTTCCCATACTAACATCATTAGTTTGGGTGTAAATATTGCCATTATGGTCATAGAATAGAACTTTGGTTGTGCATGCGTGTAGTAATGTTTTTAGGATGGATGGTTTGATGGATGGCGGAGGGAAGGAATTATTAGTATATACAGAACTGAGGATAATGTCAATATTTTGGTCGACGGGGACGTTTGTAAATAAGCTTTCGACGTCAAGTGACGCTATTATACCTTGATTTTTTTTTGTAGTTTTTAAAATTTGCAGGAATTTGTGGGTGGATGTGATGCTGTAATTGTTAGATAGGTATGGAGTAATGATTCCGTTCAAGAATATTGATAGTTTGTCCAGAAAAGAAAGCTCTTGTTCGAACACAAGAAAAATTAAATAAAAAGCTTAACCGTAGTACCTTCTCAGTCATTTTTAATGAAACATGCATAAAGGAAGGATTGCTGCCTAAATATACAACTATCAAATTACACGACCCGGCAGCCAACAAGGAAAATAACACCACTACATTCAGGAAAAACCTCGTCTTACTACAAACAGAATCAGCTCAAAATGACATCCAACATTTAAACAACGAAATACACAAACATAACACTACACTAAAAAACACCTTGACCGAACTGGAATATAATGAAGCATTGAACCACCTCAACCTTATCATCAGCGAGCACCAACTTACACACAGGGAAATGATTACTAAAAAGCTTTGTAAATTATACCAAGGAAACATTTTACTACCCAACAGTGAAGACAAATATATAAATTTATCCAACCATAAATTAACAGATAATCAAAAAGAATTTCTAAATTTAGGGCCAAACTGCCACATCCAACCTAAGTTTGACCTTATCACTAAGACAACCGAAATTGAAATTCTATACCAATCACTATTCCAACTTGCTACGCGTGGAGACATAGCATTCCACCCAGACCTGAGAGACCTACTCAAAGCCGAAGGCTTGAAAAACCGATCCCCTGGCAACAACCATATTAATATCTTAACACCAAACTAAAAAAAGGCCGCAAAAGTGTTAAAAAACAAGCCTGACATTGTCATCAGATGAGCTGATAAAGCTAACACATACATCATACTGGATAAAGCCGATTACCACCAAAAATTAAAAAATATTGTCGATGATCGAACTAAATTCACCAAACTGAAAAGAAATCCCACTGAGACTTTAAAAAGGTCCGTCAACAAACTAATAACAGCCCACAATGCGGAAGTCGGTTCCCTGAAAATTCAAAAAATAGTTGGAGATTACAAACCGGGATATTTATATGGAAACATAAAATCCATAAACCAGGATACCCGCTACGACAAATTTTTCCCAGATACCAACTCTCTCTCTCTCTTTATATATATATATATATATATATATATATATATATATATATATATATAGAGAGAGAGAGAGAGAGAGAGAGAGGAGGAGGAGAGAGACAGACAGACATAGAGAGAATTAACATGAGTAAAAGTTTTGTCAATTATCTGATTGATGTTACGCATCACGATCCCAGGGTTTCGTAGATAAACCTGTCCGCTCACTCGCTGAGGGCATCAGCAATTGAATGCTCATATTTCTTGGTTTTACTTTTTATATGCACTTATCATTAGTGCAAGATAATTTCGGAATGTATGTGTGTTTTTGCATTTTCGCGTGCGTGCATATAAATATATATATATATATATATATATATATATATATATATATATATATGAGCATGAATGTATGTGTATAAATTCAACCTGGCAGCTGATTTATTTCTGTTAGCGTATTGAAATTAAAAATTTGTATTTTCTGGTTAGCGAATTAGATAGCTTCGAAAAGCAGTGACTGTGAAAGCTTCACTGCAAATCTGATCGCGTTAATTCACTTAGATTATTTTAAGGGAGATTAAGACTTTTGCGCAGGTGTCTCGAATAAGTCATCTGAATATAAATACATACATGCATATATATATATATATATATATATATATATATATATATATATATATATATATATATGTGTGTGTGTGTGTGTGTGTGTAAATACTTGCATACACATACATAAAGAAAGATAGAGAGAAGGAGGGAGAAAGGATGAGAAGTGAACTATAGTTCACGTATGCATTTTAGAGAATATAAGTATAGCATGCCGATGATAAGTAAGCAGATAACACAATGTTGATAGCAAACACAGAAAGAAAGCTACAAAAGCTTCTACAGAAAGTAGTGAAAGAAAGTGAGAAGAAAGAACTAAACATCAACTGCATGAATAGGGAATTCATTGCTGTCAGCAAAAGGATGTGCCCAAAATGCAAATGACAAACTGAAGTAAATCAATCAATTTAAACACTGGAAGTCTTTTAACAGCACGAAAAGTTCGACATTAAAATCCGAATGTGCATTAGGATAGCCAAAGATGAATTCCAAAAGCTAAAATGAATATTGAAAAACAGAAAAGTTTCTTTAGAAACAAAGAAAAGAATACTGAACAGTGACGTGATATCTGTCCTCGTATATGTTGGAAAATTTCCTCAAAGAGGGAACAAAAAAGATTGTTCTATATAGGGTTGCTGCTGATAACATGGACCGATCATGTGAGCAATGTGGAAGTTTTAGAGATAATGTAATCAAATAGGAAAAGAAGAGAGAGCGAAGATTTCTAGGCCACATGATGTGGAAAGAGGGAATGTAAAATCTGATGCTCATAGGGCAGATTTAAGGCACAGATGAAAACAACGAATAACACAAGCTTAAGTAAATGGATATCGAAAGCGGGTTTAGGGGAAATAACAAAAAAACAACATTTATTAAGAGCTACAAAGGACAGGAATTAGTGAGAACCATGCTCGATTACGTCCCGAAGCGACACGTTGCATAAAGAAAATGTCGATTAAGGTGAAATTCTCTTGACGGATAAGATTTTAGATCGCTGGAAAGAGCATTTCGAAAATGTGTTAAACACAAATTCGGTTACTGATGCGGAAGCCATTACATCAATTGAGCAAAATTCAGAAATTCTGGAGTTGTCTTTTGAACCTACCTATCAAGAGGTAAGTGATTCCATCAAGCAAATCTCATCTGGAAAATCACCTACTACTAAGGATCCTATTCCACCCGAAATCTATAAGCATGGTGACCAAAGGTTGGTTGAAAAGTTACATCTTTTTTCATTGAGATATATCAGGTCTGTCCGAATTTTACCTTTTTTAAAATGAACGAAATTTAAAGAGTATTTTATAATGTCTAATGGAGAAGAACATTATTTTATTGTTTAGATGCATTTAAACTGATCAAATTTTATTTCAGAGAACAATAAAATTAAATTTTGTTTGATTAAACCCTGCTAACATAGAAGTACCCAAGAATCATTTGAGGCACATAATGCTTTATGAGTTCAAGAAAGGAAACTCAGCAACAGAAGCGGCTAGAAACATTCACTCAGTGTATGGAGAGGAATGTGTGAATGAAAGAACTTGCAAAAGATGGTTTGCAAAATTCAGAGGTGGAGATTTCACCCTTGAAAATGAAGATCGAACCGGACGTCCAGTAGAGTTTGATTAAAAGCTTCTTGAAGCAGCCCTTGAAGAAAATCCTGCTTTATCAGTTGAGGAATTGGCAGTGGTTCTCAGTTCAAACCATACAACTGTTCATCGTAATCTTCAACAACTTGGAAAAGTTACTAAACTTGGAAAATGGGTGCCTCATGAATTGTCTGAAAACAACCTCAAATCCCGAGTTGACATCTGCTCTTCTCTCCATTCTCGCCAACTTGTTTCACCTTTTTTGGATAGACTTGTAACTGGCGACGAAAAATGAATCTTTTATAGAAATGTTGGCTTGGTAAAGGGGAAGGACCCAAGCCGAGAAGGGAACTTCATGGGCAAAAGGTTCTTCTTTCAATCTGGTGGGATCGCCAAGGAATAGTCCATTTTGAATTCTTACCACCTAATGCAACAATTAATGCTCAAATATACTGTCAGCAGTTAGAGCGTTTGAACGAAGCTTTGATGAAAAAAAGAGCTGCTCCAGTGAATCGAAAAGGGGTGATGTTTCATCAGGACAATGCGCGACCCCACCCAGCAAAAATCACGTCACAAAAGATCGAAGAACTTGGTTGGGAGAAAATTCCTCATCCACCTTATTCTTCCGATCTTGCTGCTTCAGACTACCATTTGTTTCGTAGCTTACAGAATCATTTGGAAGAAACAGCTTCTATAACACAGGAAGAGGTTAAAACTGATATTTGTGAGTTCTTCGAATCAAAGCCAAAAGAATTTTACGGTAATGGAATTAGTAAGCTTGTTAATAGATGGAAGGAAGTCATAGATAATCAGTATAATTATATATGTTATTTGATTTATATTATATGTTCTAAATATACAATATATGTGTAAAAATAAATGTATAATGTCTCTAAACGAAGCAGGACTGTTTAGATAGCAAATTATATTGAATTTGTATTGAATTGCAAGGAAGTAGCATAATGTTTATGAAACAATACCCCAAAATATTTTTGCGTTATTAAAACAGGTATAAAAATGTGAAGAAGTGTTGACATAAATATGCAATATATTTAAAAATACAGATGTTAAATAAAACAGTACATGAATATATATAACATATATTCTACTTTTTATTTCTCAACGTCAAACCATTTTATTAAGAAATATAAGAAAAGAAATTACAATTCTTCCAATCGTATAAATTTAATTTTAAAATGTCATTAAAGTTAGTAAACAAAATAACTCACACTTCTTTTTTCATTCTTCATCTCGTATCCGAAAATTTCGATTTTAAAATCCTTATCTTCGTGCTTCCATTTAGTCAAAAGACTTATTGCTAATATTGTAATCATTTTCATGACTTTTTTATTACCCACATTTTATTAACCGACTTGTTAAATACCCTTCTCTCGCTCTATTTCTCTCTCTCTCTCTCTATCTCTCTCTCTCTATATATATATCTATATATATATATGTGTGTGTGTGTGTGTGTGTGTATGGATCTCTCTCTCTCTCTATATATATATATATATATATATATATATGCGTGTGTATGTATGTATATATGGGTCTCTTTCTCTCTCTATCTCTCCTATCTCTCTCTCTCTCTCTATATATATATATATATATATATATATATATATATATATATATATATATATATATATATATATATATATATATAGAGAGAGAGAGAGAGATATTATATATATATATATATATAGAGAGAGAGAGAGTAAATGTGATATATATTTAATGAATTCAATAGAATTATCCTACTCTGAGGGGCATCAAGTGTTCTTGCACTTATTTTCCATTATTATGGATCACATTTATTTCACAAACCTGCTTCCAGTAATTTGTCTGTTGTACGATCTCTCTCTCTCTCTCTCTCTCTCTAAATATATATATATATATATATATATATATATATAGTTATACATTTATTTTACTTCTTGCAAAAGTCACTCCACACCGAAAATTCGATTTTAACATATATGCAATAAGGTAAAGGGTAAAGTTTTATTTTTTCGATTACTTATGTAATTCTAACGCATATAACAGGTTATAGCATAACATAAAAACTTTGAAATAAACGAAAATTGCAAACTTGCAGAAGCTTTATTTTTCTATTTGTTAATGTTCTAATTGGATACTATTTATGCAATTAAAACGCATTTAAAGGTTTATAGCAATAGCGTAACATACAAAACTTAAAAATTAAACAAAAATTGCACACATGCATATGCAATTAGAAATTTACATGTACAAGTAAGAATAGCTATATAAAGAAATGTTTTAGTATAATTATAACATAATATAGAATTATTTTGTTTTGTTAGACAAAATAAATGTAAGCAGAACTTTCTCCTTTTTACAGACGTTATCAAGATCTTGAAGGCACTTGATTGCCCATACTCCAAAATGATTTGTCCTGGGAATTTTCAGTTTCGATGGTTCTGGATTCTAAATTTTTTTCACAGTTTACTGCTTTTCTTGTGAGCCTGTATGCTGCTATATCGCTCATGATAATCATCTGTATTGTAAAGTTTGTCTGTAAACCGATAGTGATGAATCGACAAATTTAGAGTAGCGTGTCTCTTTTTTTCTGGTAGAAGAATAAATGTCAAAATAGGTAATATTGCTCTTGAATTCTATCTTGCATTACTTAAGTTAGGTAATTTTATGAAACGTCAGTATCGGAAATTTTCTAGTTTCTTCGAAAAAGCGGAAAACTGGCGTTGAATGAAATAGAAATTTCATATCATCACGCCATCCTGTTGTTTCAGTAATTTACAAGTTCACGGATAAACGGATATTTGATATCAGGCGATGTGTTTTTTCCCCCAAGTTTGCCGTCTACTACTACACGAAGCACTCGGTTAAACCATTGAATTTTGGATGCTCGTGTTTCGTTTGAGTATCTAGAATCAAATTAAATTATTAAAAAAGAAGAATGAAATAATGAGTCGATGCTGGCATAAAACAAATATTTACTTTGTACTTTAATAATAATATAACATAATAAATAAAAATAAAAATAAATAAAATATAAATATTATAATATAATCAATAACACAAATCTAGTAACAAGCTTAAATTCATCTGTTCAGGGAACCAGGGAAAAAAGATTATCAGAGCAGTTGGCATAAAAATATTTGTAGAAAAGACAAAGGGAATGCATGTCACGTATTAAGAAATAAAGCGCATTTCTTAATACACCTAATAAGAAAAAATGTTGTAAATGTTTATTGCTATGAGAAAATACATATTTCAAGAGACGATGATGCCTTTTGAGACATTGGAACTTTGCACATCTGTCGCTAAACAAGAATCTTCCGATAATCATTACCCGGAAAAGTTATAAAACCTAAGGTTGACATCAGCATTGCAGATGCCAACGAAATATTACTCATTGCTGAATAGAAGCTAATGGCGGTTTCCTGTTAGCTGCTTCGGAAGAAATATTCGGTGAGAGAACGGAAACAACTTGCAAGGCAGTAAACATGTCACTTCTTGATAGTTTTGAAGTAAAACTTATCACATTCTTTCAGTCATGACACCAAGTATTACATTATTCATGTCTCTAGTTCTTATGTTCTTTGAGAAAGAATTCAAACGCTGTCCCTCAGCAGACGTCAACATATATTATAATATATATATATATATATATATATATATATATATATATATATATATATATATATATATATATATATTACATAGAATAAAAATCCAAAGTTACCTCATTCGAAAATAACTATTTCGACCCACAAGATTTTTACTTGCAAGTCTTATCAACTCAGAAATATGAAGAAATAAAATAAAATATTTAAAGAACAAAAGTAGAAAAGATAGAAAGATAGAAAGCACTGAAAAAGAAAAAAAGGAAAAAAGAGAAAAGAAAGGGAGAAGAATAAAAAGTAAGCTTTTTAGTCAGTTCATCACATGCAAGGTTATAATGCTACTATAAGGATATAAGACGCAACGAGTTACTGGGAGTGGAAGAGAATGAAAAGACTTTAGAAGGAACCAGGAACTCAATCCTAAACAGGAAACAAGGGACAAATCTCAACTTCTATTTAAAAGACTGGAAAGAAATGTGAACCGTACGAGAGGTTAATGCCCAAAACATAGAGTTAAATGCTATAATATAAATATCAGGAGTATAAAATAATAAGTAAGAAGTGTGCAAAGGATGTTTGATGAATTTGTTTTTTACGGCTTATCAACTGTTTGCGCTAAACTGTTATTCAAAATCGAAATATATATTAGATTATTTGAATAATTTTGTGTCTAGCATTAACAATTTTTTGAGAATAACTATAATTCCTCCAGACGTAAATTCCACCGTTTAACACATAGCTGGGAGGAGGAGATGGACTCAGACATTTCCCAATGGTATTTGCGCGCAAGTGAATGTAAAAAATACGACGGAAATTTTACAAATCAAAAATTAGACTAAAATAATGAATTTATAATAGATAGATAGATCGCAACAGAATGTATCAGCCATTTATATTTTTGCCTCGTCATCTTCTATCCCGGAAGTAATAAATTACTTTAATGTATCATTAGTTCCTTTAACATGTTAAAGCATTGTCATGTATTCAGCGTCCTATTTTATAACAGATTATGCAATTTAAACATTTATTAGATTATTTTCAGTATGTCTACATTTCTTATTTTTATAAATGTTATATTTATTGGGAATGTTTTTGTAGATCGTTGTTTATTTAAAAGCAGTGAAATTAATGTTGCAGTATCAATAAATAAATAAATATCCATCCATAAACACACTGACATTTTTATTGATAGTTCACTAGTAAATATATAAATATTTTTTATCATTTCATCCCAAGGAAGGCAATAAAGACACTAAGACGCATGAGTCTACTGGGTGTGAATATGAGAAAATGAACATTTAACATTATTAGGTAGAGAGAAAAATAAAAGAAATGGAATTAAAAAGAGGAAATAAAATTAAAATTTTTCAAAAGAGACTGGAAAGGTCCATAAGCGAGAAGTGCGAAAGAATAAAACTTCAGCATAGAGCTCACGGTTACATCTATTTGCCACTTTGCTATTGCGCTTAAATTAATGTATTCGAAATCCCAAAGAAAAATTGCCATGAAAATTAGAAAAAAGGTTCAGGGAAGTGACGTTACAGTGGGTGGTGTTTTATTCTTCTTTGGATGATATCAATAATCTCTAAATACATAGCAGAATCGCCAGACCAGATATATGCAATGTATGGACAAATGATCGACTTAAAATATGTAAGTGAGCAATTGTCTAACACGATGAAATAAATGAACTTTCTTAGCCATAGACGTAGCAATTGATTCAGTATATTTTGACCTAATTTCTGTTATTATCATAACGTATCGGCCGTTGTACCCTCCGGACTAACTCAGGTGTATATCGATCTGGGTAACCTGAACCATTAATTTCCACTACTGGGGTAGACGGGTCTCGTTCCACTAGTCACGTCTAGGGATATCGTCTTGTTCTTTTTATTTAGTACTGCTCAGTTATTGATGCCTGACCCAGAGATTGAACTCACAACCCTAATCCTAACCCACTATATCACCTAATTTGCAAACCAACGCTGTAACCCACTAGGCCATTGTCAAGTAGTGACATTAGAGTCGTAAACCTATCCAACCTCTATTTAAAGTTGCAACTGCTGCCGCTGTCATGATTTGGTTGCTGCTGATGTTGCCCGCCATGTATTGCTGCTGTTGAGGACTTGCTGTCATTTGTTTTCCTTTCTTTATTCAATATAATCTTTCAACTACATGTCAGTGGAAACCGTTAGCCCGAGATGGAGCAATGACTCACTCTCCTGGAGGTTGGCTTCAACCATACTTATGGAATTTAAAAATGGCTCTCTAAGATGATTAAAAGAGATTAAAATATATAAATATATGCATCTAATTAAGTTGTATGTGAAGTTAGCTAAATAAAACAAAGGAGATACTTATAAGACAGTGATAAAATATATTTGTTTAGTCATGGTGTCCTCATATTGCTGATTTTAAAAATATATTTTTATTTTTAAATATGTAAATAGGTTTGACATTTAAATATTAAACAGCGCACAAAAGAAAAGCACGTTTACAACTGAACCTGTCAGCTAATTATTTTGGAAAAAGAAAATTTATTTCCTTTAAAAGTACGATGACCTTTAGTGCTTCTAAATTTAAATCAGTATGATAAAATCCAAAACAGAAAGAAACAAGAAATTGGGCCAAATTATTAAATATGAGCGAAATAACATTGTACAGGCCAGACCAGAAGTAACAGCAATATTCAAAGTATGGACGAATAGTAGATTTATAAATATGTTAGATTCTTGCGTGAAATATTGTCCAACACGACAGGGTAAATCAACATTCCTAGCAGCAGAACAAGCAACTGATTCAATACAATCTTTCCATTTCATGTCAGAATTTCTTGATGATACGAGTCATTATTCTGGAGGCAAGCAACAGTCATACTGAGGGTAGGGGAAATGGGTTTACCCAGTCGATAAAAACAAGTTAAAATTAATAATCCAATCTTTCACTAGTTAGCAACACATTGTAGGCCAACTGACACTCTGATCGTATCCAAACGGCATATATATTATCGAGCCGATACACATGCACTAACACATATAAATATGTGTGTGTATAAATATTATCAATTTGTTACTGGTAGGGATAATTCCAAGGAGGATATTAATCCAGTGAGAACTCATGTAAAATACAGAGCATAATAATAATAATAATAATAATCAAGAAAAAAACTTAAAGATTCATTTCGGTTATAATTTATTTCGCAAATATCTATATATTCATCGCATCAAACCGAAATCTTTTAGTAAATGGAACAAAAGATTAAAAAAATATGATAACTGAAATGAATTTTTAAGGTATTCATCATCATTTTTATATATATATATATATATATATATATATATATATATATATATATATATATATATGTGTGTGTGTGTGTGTGTGTGTGTGCAAGTATATAATTGTGTATCTGGGCAGCAATTCCTCTTTTACATAAGTTTCATTACGAGCGACTGACAAGGTACTGCGGTTATATTTATTATTGAAATTTTCTTGTTTTCTTATAATTTTCTTATTTTCTTATTTTTTGGACGTAAATTATGTATGTATCTAAAATTAACTGTAGTACCACGTCAGTCTTTTTAATGAAACTTACACACACACACACACACACACACACACACACACACACACACATATATATATATATATATATATATATATATATATATATCTTTGCCCCACATATTGCAGTTTTTATTTGAAGTAGACACCCTATTTTTAATTATTTATCAAACAGTGTATAATAGCCGTCTGTACTTTCGAGAAATTTATGATACATATAAATAAAAAAGGAAAGTTGGGGCGTTTACCTCCAATATAATGTATCCACTATAATTTTGTTTGAAGAAATAAAAGTGGGATATTAAAATGAATTCATTTTAATGCACCTCTTCTTATTCTGTATGCCGTATTCATTCAGGACGTTTGTCATGGCTGTCCACAATTTCCTGACCTTGCAGTGCTTTATAAATTATCGTCTTTTGATTATCTCGCTAAAAACCTCATCTGCCATTCATTTGCTCAAGAACTCAGGTATGCTATGCATTGTTTTCCCCTGTCCCTATTGCCTTCAAATCTGTGAATATCAAATTTCTGCCTTTCTCATTATGTGACCTAGAAATTTTAAATATCACTTCCTGATGTGATATATAGTGAGTCTTTATCATTTCCGTATCTCTAAAGCATTGTAGTTGCTCACAATTTTGGTCATTGTATTTCTCGGCATCCTTCTGTAGAGCCATATATCTGTTACTTCACGTCTTTCCTTCGTCTGTGAGGGGACTGCACAAAATTCACTGCTATCTCGGAGGACTGATATTACATAACAGTTCAGTACTATTTTCTACGTTTCTTACGAATTGTTTCTGTTTCTTACTACGGTGCTAAACTTTTGCAAGCCATCTTTCGCTATCCCAGTGCGCCTTCAGTATTGCACTTTCATTTCTGTTAAAAAAAATCCTAGATATTTCCATTGTACTAAATTTTTACTTTTGTTATCTCCAATATGTAAATCTGTATGTTGGAAAGTTCTTTTCGCTAACAAACATGCATTCTGTTTTCTTTGAATTGATGTTTAGTCTTTTCTCTTTCACATACATACACACACATACACATATGTATATATGTGAGTGTGTATTTTATTGAATAATATAGACATATTGTGTCTACCTATTTTTATACTGATCCTTTCCAGTTGTTTAATCAGTTTCGTGATGTTAAGATTAAATTTATCATGGAAGGCTTACAATAACCTCTACTGTTCGACAATGACTGAGTAATCTAGTAATCTAGTCTGTGCCTCAAAAAGGAATAAGTTCAGATATTTAGCTGATATATTACTGTAGTAACATGCTACAGTTTTTTGGTAATCATTTCATTCGAAACAAGACAAAGCCCCTAAGACGCAAAGGGATTACTGGGTCTAAGAGAATATGAGAAAAATGCTATTAAGGAGAGACGACAATAAAAACAAGAATTAAGAAGATAGAGATAACGATTTACATTATATTTACATTTCTGAAAATCACAGTTGACTGGGAATTAAGCCCGAAGAGAGCTCCTCAAGAGAGAAGTGCGTTAGAAGAAACTGTTACTTATATATATATATATATATATATATATATATATATGTATGTATATTGATGCATGCTTCATTAAATAATATAGATAAGTTTTGTTTATTTATTTTAAGTAAGTTCCTTTCATATTGTCTGATAAGCTTAATAACATTATCATTGAAAGACGAAAGGAAATCACCATATTGATACATGTTTTAATCCTATCTAAGCTTTCGGCTTACATAAGCCATTATCAAAGATGACAATTACATTTCAATATATTAAACAATACACGGACGGAACAATAATGATAGTCTGTTTTTGTTGCATGAAAAATTTCAAAGCAACGACAAAATCGTGTATACGAGACACGGAAGCGAAAATCTCATCACAGCTCGTGACGTCACACACACACACACACACACACACACACACACACACACACACACACACACACACACACACACACACGCATGCACACGCACACACACACACACACACACACATATATATATATATATATATATATATATATATATATATATATATATTCAGGCATAACATTCTCGCACCATATATTGAAAATATTCTTCAGTCTACATTTTATCAGGATAATCTATGTAAAAATAACAATGTAAATCACTGGAAAATATGAAAACTTAAGGAATCAGCATATATGCTAGGCCGCAAAAATCTCCTGTGACGACCAAGCATTGATGTGAATACAATATGGGAACCAGTAATAAGGAGTACTAGAGAAAGGCAATGAATGACAACACAAATTTCAATATAAGCTCTAGTTAAAAATGCAATAAAAATAATAGAAAAAATTGCAAAATGAGCACTGGTAAAAAATGATTGCTGGGAACTTAGGTTTATACGTCCCAAAAATTCATACACAGATGCACACACTTTATCCACTGGGCCATGTGTCTTCAAGGACCAATTGCCCAGTGGATAAAGACGTTGATTAAATCCATTGACTAGACCCAAAGAGTTGTGAGTTCAATTCTAGGCGAACCAAAACATGAAGAGTTGAGTTAAAGGTAAATAGCTGAGACATCAGAAAGAGTTATGGCACGTGGAAGTAGAACAATTTATCCCGGGTATAGTTCGAAATTTCAATCACTTGAAAAAGGATGTAGCATGCAACGGCCGAAACGTTGTGAATATGGCAATGAAGATGAGGATAACAGTCCGAATAATGTTAGTAATCATAATAACTCATTTCAGAAATATAGGTAGATATCTATATCTACACACCAACACACACACACACACACACACACACACACACACACACACATATATATATATATATATATATATATATATATGTATATTGGAGAAATGAACAATGCTGGTGTGACCAACAGACAACAAGAAAAAGAAAAGGCCATAAATCAATCACCTACATCCGCAGTGAAGTAAACTGCTCAATGCACAGCCGCTTCGCAAAATCAACACGCAACGAATCGTTAATCATTTTTCACGAGTAGGCGACAAGACACACACACATACATACATGCATATATATATATGATAAAATATAGTTTTAAGGTATTCTGTATTTATGCGTTAAAGTTCTCAATATCAGGGATGGGTTGTATATAAATATAAAAGTGGACATTGAAGTCAACAGCCAGCGCCAACAGGCTGTTTCATGCTTATACGCAATCAGTTATTTTGTGAAAATGTTTTTTAAAGTTATTCAAATTTTATTCCAGATTAGACACCCCTTTGAGATGGTATGCCAATGGCACAGCACAGGCATGTTCCACATCTCTTTGCTTTCAGTCAAGGTACAAAGCTTTCCAGCTGTTCGAAATATTTTGTTGTGTATGGAGGTGACTTCATTACCGACAGAATAATATGAAATGCTTCAAAACAACCCAAGAGGTCAATATTTTGATGTATGTTGGACAAAGGAACAGGGTTAGAGTGGCAATTCAGTTGGCAATTCAGTTGAAAAACTTGACCGGCGAAAGCGTGTGATTACTCAACATAAAAATTTTCGTCCCACACCACGTCGCTAACTTGACCAAACATGCAAAATCTTTGTTCTGTAACATCCACCATATTCTTCTGATTTAGCCCCTTCAGACTACCACATTTTATGGTCGCTTTCTAAAAAATTGAGCGATATTTCATTCAACAACGATGTGGATATCATCGAGGTTTGAACAGTTAGTGGATCGTAGGCAGTCAATCAACCAGTTAAGTGCCATGCGTGATACACGCTTTGGCGATCATAATAGTTTCGATACAAAACTGATTTTTCTTTCTGCGGTATATCCAGCTGCTAACCAAGGCTATAGGAGCCAATCTGTCCTGTTATTCAGCCCATAGCTAGGCTGATGTATTCATACCTTTTCTAGGAGTATTTCCGTGTAAGTGAATGTAACGAACCGGCTGAAATTCGAACGGAGGTTGTAAAAAATGAAGGAAAATTCTTATTATTTATTAATAATTCTGATGACTCCTTGATGCCATAATTGGTACAACACCTGATCAATGTGGACCTGATCAGAGGCCTTCTGCTGGATGTAGTATATCGTCATACATAGGATGCCTCATTCTTGGAGGTTTATCTTACTGCAGTCGGAGTATTCTAAAGCCTCAGCTGACGGAGTCCAATATGTGACTCAAACATTACACTGTCTCTCATTCAGAACAGAAATAAGCAGTTATCGTTGTCCGCTCGTATCTGAGTATGCAAGTCTGAAAGCGCGACGAGCAAAACCTTGCTGAGTCCTGCCCACACATTTTCGTTTGTAAAACTACCAAAGACCCCACTTGTTTTTTATATTGCAACTATGCTGAGCAGCCCTTAGGTATAGTTTCTCGGAGAAAGCGCATTATCTGTTGTGAACAACAGTTTAAATAGAGCCATTACGCACAGGTGCTAGCACAGCCATTCATGAAGAAGTCAACTCAGCAACACGTGGGATGTAGTAGTACACACACACACACACACACACACACACACACACACACACATATATATATATATTAAAATAATAACAATATATATATATATATATATATATATATATATTAACAAGTTCTATGACCCTGTCGTACCACGCGAAAGAACAAAACATTACCAAGAGAACTACATGCAATATATATATAAACTCTTATCACCAGTCCAAGAAAGATATTTGAATCACTACCATGCAAAAAATTAATTCTTTTAATATGTCAAAATATTTACTCTTTGCTTGAGGAAGGTTGAGAAACCAGAAACTCGTGTAGCAGAATTATGGAAAATAGAGTATAATATACTTTTAAATAAAAAATCCACATTTCTACCAATAACGTATACACTTTTCTCTCGTTAGAACAACTATAATCTCTTCATATATATATATATATATATATATATATATATATATATATATATATATATATATATATGCATGTATGTATGTATGTGTGTGCGTGCGTGATATAAACGACGAATTAAGTGTCTTCCAGCGCGGATCTACAAATTTCAATAATTTTTATTTATTTGAGTATTATTTTTCTTTGAAATTGAAAGAAATTAATTAAAAAGATTATTTGCGAACAACTTCACACAAAATATTTTGTGCAACTTTTTTATAGTATAAATGAATGAATTGTGTTAGTATAGGATAAACGGAAAATGCGTCTATATGTGTGCAGATGTATGTTACACAGGCCTACCTTGTTTTCAGTGTGTGTATGAAATTGTAGTTCTCAGCCTTATGAAAGAAAGGTAGAATGATAGTTGCTAATGTCGCCGCATGTAAACAAGTTTGCAGTATGTCGTATATATCTCTAGATATAATTTTTGTAATATGGTATATTCGAATAAATATGCGAAAGACGTGTGTAATTAATTAAGTGTAAGAATTTCAGTTTCGTTTGTGTAACAAACGATCGAAAACACCCTGGTCAAATGTTCACTGAAAGACTAGTAGCGAACAAGAAATTATCAAATTTATAATAAAATAGTAGGCTCCAGATGAATCTAAAATTTATATTTATTAATTTCAAGCTTATTAGCTCATAAATATTTCCCCCATATTTTAAATATCCCTTTTAAGGAGGGGAAACTATTGTCGATCATATTCTGAAGTGAACCTCTAAAATTTCATTTGTAAGAGATATTTCATCATCTGCCTGTACAAAAAATACAGAGCATCTCGTACAATGTTGCTGGTTGTTTAATATATATGAATACAAAAATTCAAATATCTGGAGTTTAACAATGAACATAAAATGAGTTTTTAGTGACAGTAATTAAATCGATTAGCATTTTCCTTCAATTCTGAAACTGGGTTCCACATACTGAAGTAATCAAAAAGCCAGATTATACATAAATTCATTAATTCTTTAGAACTTGCTTTGTTTATATTTCTGATACGAAACTGATCAGATATAGACTTTTGGATAAATAATCTCTGTGAAGTGGACGTGTTAAAAAAGCATAAATAGAACCTTGATTTCTGCTTCATTATCCGTGGTTGAGCGCTAAATTCCACGAGATCAAATGTTTTTTTCCCCTACAAAAGGGACGCAGGTTGGATCCCTGCAAAGGAACGCCTTTTTCTTTACTAAGATTTCTCGAATGATTAGAGGATAGACGTAATACACAGTTTAATAAATATTTCAAATACAAAATATCCACTAATATTACGTTTGAATTAATTAATTACGTTTGTCTACCCTAATCGGTGACTGTTTCATGCTTCAATGCAATCTACGGGCCTCTTAATGACATGACTTTAATATAAAATTGCATGTTGATCTCAAGCTACACGCTGATATATATATCAGTAAACTTAATATAATTAATGGCTAAATCACTTCGCTAACAGATTACATAAGGCATTAACTCACTGACCTCTCGTTGATCAACGCGATCCTTGTTTTTATTAATTATAAAATGGATTAGATGTTCGGTCCATATTGCAAGTATCAGGTCATCCCATAAGTTCTGTCCGAATTTTGAATAAAGTAAACAAGTGACCAAATGTTATATTTAATTACAGATTCAATCAACAATGTATTTTCCCTGATTATCTATGACTTCCTTCCATCTATTAACAAGCTTACTAATTCCATTACTGTAAAATTCTTGTGGCTTTGATTCGGAGAACTCACAAATGTCAGTTTTAACCTCTTCCTGTGTTACAAAAGCTGTTTCTTCCAAATGATTCTGTAAGCTATGAAACAAATGGTAGTCTGAAGGAACAAGATCGGGAGAATAAGATGGATGAGGAATTTTCTCCCAACCAAGTTATTCGATCTTTTGTGACGTAATTCTTGCTGTGTGGGGTCGCGCATTGTCCTGATGAAACATCACCTCTTTTCGGTTCACTAGAGCAGCTCTTTCTTTTTCAAAGCTTGGTTCAAACGCTCTAATTGCTTACAGTATATTTGAGCATTAATTGTTGCATTAGGTGGTAAGAATTCAAAGTGGATTATTCCTTGGTGATCCCACCAGATTGAAAGAAGAACCTTTTGCTCATGAAGTTCCCTTCTCGGCTGTGGCTGGGGTCTTTCACCTTTACTAAGCCACTGTCTACGACGCTTAACATTTCCATAAAAGATCCATTTTCAAGTCTATCCAAAAAAGGTGAAACAAGTTGGCGAGAATGGAGAGAAGAGCAGATGTCAACTCGGGATTTGAGGTTGTTTTCAGACAATTCATGAGGCACCCATTTTCCAAGTTTAGTAACTTTTCCAAGTTGTTGAAGATTACGATGAACAGTTGTATGGTTTGAACTGAGAACCACTGCCAATTCCTCAACTGATAAAGCAGGATTTTCTTCAAGGGCTGCTTCAAGAAGCTTTTAATCAAACTCTACTGGACGTCCGGTTCGATCTTCATCTTCAAAGGTGAAACCTCCACCTCTGAATTTTGCAAACCATCTTTTGCAAGTTCTTTTATTCACACATTCCTCTCCATACACTGAGTGAATGTTTCTAGCCGCTTCAGTTGCTGAGTTTCCTTTCTTGAACTCATAAAGCATTATGTGCCTCAAATGATTCTTGGGTACTTCCATGTTAGCAGGGTTTTAATCAAACAAAATTTAATTTTATTGTTCTCTGAAATAAAATTTGATCAGTTTAAATGCATCTAAACATAAAAAATAATATTCAGCTCCATTAGACATTATAAAATACTCTTTAAATTTCGTTCATTTTGACAAAAAGTTAAAATTCGGACAGAACTCATGGGATGACCTGATACTTTCGGTAAGCATTTACCATTCTCAGGCATAGATGTTATTTTTTTCTCAATTATAAGTAATTTCGGGTAAAATTCCAAGACGAAAATGAATGTAATACTTGTCGAAAGATGTTTTTTTAAGTGTTTTATTATTAACAGTTTTTGGGAGCGTGCTGTAATGTGACGCTAGATTTTTGAATATTGTAAGTTAGAATACATGTGTGTGTATGTGCCTGTGCGTATAATATAGTCATATACATGTGTTTGGTAAATATCTTTCTTTAGGAGAGAGGCAGTGGTTATAGGAATAAATTGTATATATCTATACCTATATATAAACGATTTAAGTGGTTGTGTTGTGAGTGCGTGTGTATATGAAAGTTAATTCAATGGAAAATTAATGTTTTGCCGTAGATAAAAAAAACAAAAAAACAAAAACAAAAACAAAAAAAACTCTGGGACTTGGGAAACATGGAAAAATCATAGCATGCCCCTGAACCTGACCCCGAAATTTCTGCTGAGGTATCTTCGGGCCCGGTAGTCAATTGTTCTTTTCTTTAGTTCAGCCTCTCGCTCAAATAAATGAGAAGTTTGCGCCACACAAACATACAACCACACACCTGTTTGTGTGTGTCTGTGCTTCGGTAATTCAATAATGTTACTGAAGTCACCTGTCACGACTTTTATGTGAGTGTCTTTCTTGACTAAGAAGCCGTCATAAGAGCAGCAGATCCACTGAGAAGGTCTCAATCAAACAACCTGTTAATACGATTAAAACGGTTTCTCTGATAAGACTGTCCCAACATAAGATCTGCTTTGTGCGTGCAAAATCGAAGAATGGCGTCTCGTCAGGGATACGTCGTCAGCCTGACAAGAAAGGGGATGACAAAATGTGACAAATTCAGGACAATCCGATAAAACGAAATACAAGGCCAACTCAGATATATTTCTAAGTGCGTTACAAAAGAATTCAAAGTACTACCGTAAAATGTTCTGTATACGACATGAGAGAAACTGTGATTCTTTTCCCATTTAATGATGAAAATGTTTGCTTTTTTATTTTATTTGGAACAAGCCTAAAATCTGACCTTTGGGTGGACTTTAAGCTAGCACCTGCAGAGGGATGTTGGACGTTCGGCCTTTTACCTTCAGCGTCCTATGTACGTAAAAGTTATAAGAATTTGGAAATTATAAATTATCTATCTTTATTTGACACCTTAATTCGGCATAATATTTCTTCATATACGCAACCGATCTCAGTTATTTGTTTACATTTATTTTGTGCGCAATTTTTATTTTCTTTTGAAATGACCATTCTCTATGATCCCTTCACATAACGTCACTCTTAAAAACGTTAAGTAACCCGAACTATGTAATATTTCGATTACCTCACAGTAGACGTTCTAGAAAAAAAACAAAAAAAACAAAAAAAAAACAAAAACACATGAGAAACGTACCGTGTCCCGCTTAAGTTTTAATTACAGTTTAATTAGACGAAATCCATTGCAATTGCAACGAAAAGCGAAATTAAAGTTAAAGCTTTAATAAAGAATTGCTTTTTAAATCTTTCACTCTATTTAAATTTAACTTTAAATGAGTTCTTTACTTAATTTTTAATCGCGTGTAAATATAATATTTATTACCTGTTACTTCAGGTGGTTTATGATTCGCTGAGGCCGAAAAACGGACGCCGCTTTATTTATATATTTTATAGTAAATAGAAGACAACAATTTGTATTTGGCGATTCCATCATTTTGAAATATTTTAATATATTTTAGGGAATTTCTGGGATGAGGAGTTATCATTACTTACACTATTTATAATTGGACCATTTTCCTCATCCGTCGTGCGCTACTGGTTAAAATATTTGGTTTGAGAATTTGGTGACATAATAGTTGTGAGTTCCATCTCTGGGTCAGGCAGTTTGTACTCATTTTAAAAGAGCGAGCAATAACTGAACAGTGCTAAATAAGAACTAGACGATAGAAATAAAAAAAAAGCATTTATGAGCACAAAAAAGACCTCACAAAAAACCCCAACTTAGTTAATGCACTAGTCATACATAGAAATAAATTCAACCATAAAGTTGATTTTAAAAATGCTACACTCATAAAAAAATAAAAATAACTCACTCAGAAGGAAAATTCTAGAGAGCGCCGCCATAGAATATTACCCAAATATTAATCTATGTCGAGGCTTTTTCCCTATTTCACCTTTCTTAACAAAATTACTGCTCTCCCAAACAAACGTACACAACAATATCGTAAAATCAAAAGAAAATGGTTGAATCCGTAAACACAGCTATAATGACAATATTCTCCACACCTGACAATAACTGACGTTATTTTCAGTTAACAATATGAAAATAGCGTTCTCTAAATTCTCCAGTTGCGTTTCTGTTTTTTGTTATTATTAGTTACTTTCTTTAATTAAATTTCTTTCGTTTTTTGCTTTGAGAAAGTCCACATTGGACGAAACGCGTCAGCAATAACTAGTTTTCCGATTGTCATATATATATATATATATATATATATATATATAATTTAAATAAAAACAGACCACTTTAAGGCTCCACGTAATAAATTATTTCATCACAGCCCTTTTAAAGGACTGCGGATCATCAGACTTTACTTCCAAACAAAAAATGAAAAGAAAATTTACACATTTTTGACAGGCCGTTTAAATGTGTCAATGTCTGCTAACTCACTCATGTCTCCACTGGTTGGCCGTTTTCACCTTTGTTTTATGTTCTTGCGTTGTAACTGTTCCTTCGCAAGTTAAAGACGAATCCAGTCCTACGCGGAATTTCCCTACCTGATGCTAACACCTCATCCAGGTATTATGCCTATGCTGATGACGTTTCGGTTTTTGTATCAAGCAGAGTCGAGATTGACGTAGTCAGCAAAGAAATTAGTGGGTACGAAATGGTGACTTGGGCCAAGATCAACCGCGATAAGTCTGTTGGCTTGCGGTTGGGTGCGTGGAAAGGAGTTTCTCTTCCTGACCTTTCCTCTGGACGGATGGGCTGGTAAAGATATTCGGCGTCTGGTTCGGACTTGATATCCTGTTGGCAATTAATTGGCCGGAGGTACAAGAGAAGGCTGAGATCGCAGTTAATCTGTGGTCTCGGAGGAATCTTTAAGGGGAGGTCGGAAGATGTTTCACGCATCTACTCGATGCTATTTTACCGACTGTCCATGCTTCCACTTATGCCACACTAATATCATTAGTAAGGCTCTTGTTCTTTTTGTGGGGAGGCAAGCACGCTAGTGTATATCGAGGGATCTGTTGGCTCCACCCATCTGAAGGCGGTCTAGGTATGCCTAACATTGAGATTCGTCAGTATATGTTTCGCATCGCGTTCCTAGATCGAATGTGTCGCGAATCTGGAAGGAAGACGCCCGTAAGAACTTCCCATCCACGAGAAGAGTGCACTAGTGCGAGGAGGATGCTCACCGTTTACTCCGAGCCAAATGCTCCTTCTACGGTGAATCTCGTCTTGCTCTAAAAAAACTCTTATGGGGGTCGGATGGCCTTTCCAACGTTCAGGCGTTGTCATGCAGAGCATTATATCAAGTGTTAGTCAGGGGGCCCGTTCGTTATGAGCTGATTGACGAGCTTGGTCTTACAAAACAGGAGGCTCGCTCAATCTGAAGACGCTGTAAAGGGGAGGTCACGCCTTCTTTCATTACAGGGTGGTAGCACCGTTGTATTAGTTTTTTAAGGCCTCATATTCCCATGCTGCAAGGATAGTTCTTTTTCCTTGAGGCCCGTTCTCTTTGTAGCAATGTAGCACCGTCATTTACGATGACTGAACACTACGTGTTCTTTGCTAGTGATTATGAGAGTCGTGATTTAGACGACACGCCAGAAGGGATTCTATGGAGGCGAGAAGTTCACTTCTTCCCAACTATTGTACTTTAAGCTTAAGATTAGCATGGAAAGCGGCGGATCACTTAATCAGAATTTGGCAAAGATGGATGAATCTTAAGAGTTTGTGTCGAGTGTCGGGTTAACTTGGAGTGGCACTGTGATGCCGGTTAGGCATCAGGATATTATTCTTCCTATGTTGAACTTAGTCAACTCCGCCCGATATTAGGCTAGTTTAGGGTTGTCTTGTTTGTTGTTGTGTGTGAATGAGTGAGTGTCTTTGTTAGTGCTTGGAGTGAATGAATATTTTATATTATTATAGTCCATTGATTTCGTCCAGTTAACTGATGTTTCTGCGACATTTAATGATTGTGCTTTTTTTGTTTTTTTTTACTAACATTATTTTGTTTAGTGTCTTGTAAATAGATTGTATTCATATTGTAAATACACATTGGGTCCAGTTTTTAATTGTTGTTTTTTATTCCCCTCCCCGAAAGACAATGAATTGTACATATGTGCACTAGTTAGGATTTCCACAGAGATAATGGTGTATTATGGTGGATGTAGTAAGAATGTGCTGTTTTGGTGTAAGGAATATTGTTGTATGTTTAGGTCAGTATTTTGGCTAGCTAAGTTTAATATTAAGATAGAAGAGGACCGCCCTATTCGCCCATCCCATTTTTTGGCCTTGTGCAACAATTTCTGGATTAATACGGAAATAGATATCACTCTTAGCTATGCTACCTCTGTGAGTCTTTTTTCAGACCTGTACGACTGGTGATTATCACCAGACGTATTTCTGATACTGAACTGTAATTTTTTGAACTAAAAATTCGTTTACGTTAAGTCTGTTTTTATTTTTCCTACTCTTACGTTCTATTTTATACCGACTGTTTTTGCAAAAGTTTTCGATTTTTTCTTTTTCAATTTTTTACCCATTTTGTTCTTATTTTTTTATTATTAGATTTTGATTTATTCTCATTTTTGAGTTATTTTTTTAATTTGTTTTTACCATTTTAACTTGATGTAACCCCACCGCCTGCGAGACTTTATTTTTCTTTGTTTATTTATTACGTGTTAATTCGTTCTTTGTTTTTCTTTATAAATATCTGTTAAGTCTTCTGTGTTGTACTTGTTAAACCTTCTCTGTGCATATTTGTTTTAATTTTTCGTGTTTATTTTATCTGATCTGTCCGTTTTTCTTTTTGTTCCTTTCCTTTGCAATTGGGTTGACTTGTTATTTAACGGCAGCCATACTGATTTTGTGATTTGTTACGTATTTATTGTTTCGTATTTTCTTGGTGTAGCATTTTGTTGTATTATTTTAAAAAGTGAAACTTATTGTTTTACATTGGTTGTTTAACTTTCTTCGTGTAATTTTATTCTTTTGAGTCTTCGTACGTGTAACGGTTTTTGTGTGTATCGCCGTTTAAATGAAAATTGTGATTCTTATCTGTCTTTGTATATTTAATTTTTCGTTTTTTCTTCCCCTCTTAAAGTTTAACGTTTTTCTCGTCTGTTTTTTTTCATAAGTTTCCTTCTTTAAGTAATCCTTTCTGTACGTCCATATGTTTGTCTTGTAAAATTTGTTTTTATTTCTTTACTGCTGAAGGAAATTCGTATTGATTCGTATTTATCGTTTATTTTTTTTTTAATTATTTTCATTTTCTGTTTTATGTGAAAAAAGAGAAAAAACACACAAAAGACCCCACCCCTATTGTTATAATAATGGTTATGAAAAATCATTTTGAGTCCCGGAAAAAAAGATCCTCCAGTGAAGAAAGTTGAAAAGAATAATGATGAAAAGGAAATAATGGATGCCGAGAAGGACCAAAATTTAGTTGAAAATGCAGATTCCTGCAAAAGTCTGGTTCCTGATAATGACCTGAATTTGGAGAAATCCAATATTTCAGAAAATACTAGGGAGGCCGAAAGCGACCAACATTTAGCCAAACAGACCAAGGATGCAGAGAAAAAGAAAGAGAAATGTGGAGGTCGGAAAGACGCCTCTATCTCGACGTCCCCACCTGAAAGCAAAATCAATATAATAGAGTTCCTGGAGAAGGCCAAGAGTTACGCACATCTGGTCACAGCAGATGGCTATTGACAAATCCGAAGAATTAAAAAAATTGAAAAAAGACTGTCAGTCTTTGTGGTGGACAAGCGCACACACAATATTTGTCGCTGCACAAAAGACACTAATTAAATCCTTGACTTCTCTGGGTATTATAGCTCATCAAAGGGAAAGGCTACTTTATGTGGGACGTACTATTGCCTACGCCTGCCGGTGTAAAGGACATCTTTCTTCATACTGATTATGAAGGCTGGCGTAGGACCATCCTTTCAGTATATGAAGTTTCTCCTCTGATCGTCGGGGAGCACTTGACTGCCTGTCTGTGCCAGTTTGGACTCAGTGCTTTCTCTGACGATCTTATCGGGGGATGGAGTTTCGAGATTATGATTGATCTGAAGGCCTTCATCTCCATCCCCAACTAGAGGGCCAGAAAATGTCGATAACTGTTACCCTCAGAAGACCAACATGCTAGAAGTGTGAGTTGACTGGTTACATGCCCTCTCCCTGCACAGAGAAGAAGGCCTCTGAAGTTTTGGTCCCCGCCCAATGAAATCCCCCTTTGGTCGAATCTGTACATTCCGCCACGCCTGAAATTGGCATGCCAGGATCAGTATCTGTGTGGTAAAACCCCCGGTGGGTCAAACTCTCAGCCCCCATTCCCCGAAAGGCCTTGCCCGCCGTTTGTGCAATTGCGGAGAAGGAAGATGGGGAATGGCAGGTCGTTGGCAGAGCGAAAAGGAAGCTCCAGGCAGCGGGGCCTAGTTCTTCTGAAGTCCCTACGGAAAAAAGACACAAACAGCCCCACTCCCTCTACCAGTTCTCGGGGCTTCTCCCCGATCAGTAACGCGGAACAACTTAGAAAACAAAAGCTCAAATATGAGCCATCCTATTAAAAGAAGAATTAAAGGAGAAACGCTTACAATCGGAAAAATAGCTCTTCCTTCTCAGCACAATCTTCGCTATTATTTAAACGTCTCCGATGGCTCCACCTCCAATAGTTGTATCTCCATCCCTAAATCCTTCAAAAATGACCATACTAAAAAAGTTCCCATTGCCAAAACTTCAACGAAAGAAATGTCCACTCCGTCAAACACACATATTCGTACCCCTACCATTACTTCTATTAGTGCACCCTAAAAGAGACCAGATAAACCTAAACGCCAAAGAAGCCCTTCAACAGATTCCGTTGAATCATTTTCAAAAGAGAAAATATAACCGTCTACAATAGAGGTGAAAACGTTTGCTGGGTCTGGAAAGATCAACAGGAAAAAGCCAAGGTACAGTCGAGAAAGTTAAAAATCTTAAAAACATTAATGAACTTAACACGCCTTAATGGGCTTATTCTGGAAGATCCAAATAAGTTCACAAATGCCCCAAACCTGCTGACGGTCGTAAAATCTAGGGCGGGAGGCCAGCAAATTCGGTAGATTATAAATGAGGCTAACGATGGTTTTGCTACATTTCCATATTTAGCATTTTTAATGATGTTTCCAAAAAAAAAAAAAAAAATTTACTCAATTTTGTTCAGGGCGGATCTCGAATTATGTTCACCCCACCCTGTACGGAACATTGAAATTGGCAACCTGTCTCTTGATGGCACCGTCAATATTGAGATGGGTACTGTATCAATGGGACGTCGGTGTCCTTACCCCGGCCAAGTTCTATACAGAAGAGGAACAGTAATAGGTTTCATTATGGCTCTCTGGTTAGCAAGAGTTAATACCAGAGGCCTGAGATTTATATCACGCAGGGCGAGGCACGCTCGTGACTTTCAGCGTCTCGAGATGAATATATATTATGTGGAAGAGACACGTTTTTCTTCCCGCGATTATGAAGGCATTCTGTCTAGTGGTTTTCCCTTCTATTCAGCATGTTTTGATGAACGCTTAAGAGGATTCTTATGGCTGGTGAGCAAATCTTTGAAGGCTAGTGAATAAATCTCTGAAGCTTGCGTTTGCTCTTGTCTTCGCAGATCCGGCGAGCAGACTTTGCGTCCTGGATGTTACTATAAAGTATATGACTCTTCGTCTCATTGGGGTTTATTCTGAGCGGCCTGCTTTGTTTCGGCTGATCGAGCAATTTTTGACGACATTTGACGTCCTTGACCTCGATATAGATCGTATGGGACAAATTCGGGAACTAACAATCGGGACGTGAAACCATTTTGGGACTTTATCGACAAGTTTGATCTTGTCGATAACTACCGGAATGAACACACTCGGGAAGTAATATGGACTTGGATTAATAGTGGCGGCTCGGCTACAGAAGTGCTTCTAGCTATCTCGACCGAGTTTTAGGAGAGTTGATGTATGGCTTTTAGAGTAACCAAGTTTCCATTATATACTTTATTCGGATCATAGTCCGTAAACTTAGATAAGCTTAGGATGGCTGGCTACTGGAAATTGAAATCATCATTGTTTGCTGAGCAAGATTTCCGGGACCACCTGCTACTAATGATGTAGAGGGAACTGACGGGGGCTGTCATTGTGAATGACTGGTGGGATAATTTAAAATCCCAAATTAGAATGGTTGCTGCTGATTATGGAAATTAATATTTTTTTAAAGTTAAGATATTAAATTTTAAAAATGAATGCAAGCACAAACAAATTATTCTAAATATACATAATCGTTTTAAACATGCTGGGGTGGGGGTGATGAAAAGTTACTAAACTATTTAATTTTCAAAATATTATTTATGCTTTCAAAAATATTCTGCTTTTATTATTAATAAAATTTTACTGAATTTAACTTTTCCAAAAATATTTATACATTCAAAAATATTGACATTTTATATTATATATACTTTTTTTTATTGTAGACTAGACATGAAAGGTGGTTTAAAACAATAGTTTTTCATTAAATCAATCTCTATCTTTACTTTCTTACTTTACAAAAAAAAAAAACAAAAAAACAATTTACGCGTAAAATACCTTTTTTAAAAATCAATATGAAAACAAATAAATTATTTTAAATAAAGTATTAATTTCTTAGTTAAAGAAAAATAATTACTGGTGTTAATTTGATAATATAGACAATATATTTACTTTAATAAGTAGTGGAATGCACACACTTTAATTTTCTTAGTGTCTAAAAAAAAAAAAGAATTCGCACATAATTCCCTGAAATCATCTGACATATTATTTCAAGATCCCATTCAGAAAAGGGAAACCTCTGGTCATATTCTAGAGATATCTAGACGCCTGAGTCTTTGCAATGGCATCAGCTTGATTATGAAGATAATGAATTAACATGTTATTTAATTTCAACATAGCAATGAAACCTAAGATGAAGTGAATTCTTCCGAGCTACACCGGGTATCACCACTAGTCATTTCTAAGATACAAAGGTTCAACGCTTGGAAAATCTTTATTGTTACACGATTTGGACAATTTTGCTGTTAAACCGCATATATCACGACATTGTCGACAAGATCTAAAGAATGATCTGTAATGTTATCGGTCCTGGCCTTGCATCTCAACGTCAGATGCATTCCCACAGACGTGACGCGACTTCCCTCTGCCTTTTCTATAGATAATAATTATTCTAATGAGCTCTGTTTCTTGGTACCTCCACTACATGAACTTAAGCGTACTACTAGATTGACATATAGATATGACCATTTTAGTGTTGAAATAGATAAATGTAACCGTAAGTTCTATTCTAACAGTTTTTTTTCTAGCACTTCTCGTTTGTTGAGCACTCTTCCTTGTTTCTTGCTTCCCTGGCAACTACGATTTTCAAAAGTTTATATGCAACCTCAATCGCCATCTTCTGTCTCCTGAATTTTATTTTCCCCTCCAATAAAGTGTTCTCTTTCTGTTTCACTCTCAGTAAGCCCTGGCATCTTTAGGGTATTATCGCCTTGCATGGAGCGAAATAACATTATTTATCAAGCCACCATTTACCTAAAGAAAATAAATCAAACCCCCATATTTATATTGGGATTTCTGGGGGACAATGGAAAAAAGGCTTTGTGACGGGTACACACCTGGCCCAGGGTCGAATCCCTTGGTTACGGCGCCAACTGTGACGTCGCTCCTCCTGGTCGCTCCTCCTGGTCGCTCCTCCTGGTCGCTCCTCCTGGTCGCTCCTCCTGGTTCCAAGCGTGCCGCTCCAACCCCTTGGTTAGATGATCACCAGCCTCGCCTTTCCCAACTCGCTTCCAATACCTGGTTACTGAAGCAACTGTACTGATCTCCGGTCTGTCTACCCACGTTGTGTTTAGATCTTAGACAGACGGGACCAGCAGGGATTGGGGCCGATACAAGTTGAGTCCGACGGGGTGGCAAAACACAAGTAAAAGAAAAACTCACGAGACAAAAAATTACTGATAAAAAAAGGGTGACAACCTTTTATATCTAATGTCCGTTACATAAAGAAAAATTGTTCTTATTTCCCGACCCGCTCTGTGGACTATGGCACAAGCTTCTATCATACAACTTAAAGATTTCGAATTGCCTACTCTTTAGAATTATGTATGTCGGAGTGTGGTCTAGTTCGACACTGGGGCTAATTTCTATCAATCATTCGCAGTTGATTCTTCACTTCGACTTGAGTTGTATTTCTTCACTTCGATCTGGTTGGGTCGAATTCTGTTCTCGGCTGGGCTTGATTTCAACTTCTTCTTCTTCTTCCGTCCAGTAACTCTTTGGACTTGTCTTCGACTTGGCTGCAACTTCTCCGCGGCTTTCGAGTAATCTTCTTCTTCGTCGACTTAGATGGAACTTCTCTTGTCTTCGACTTGGGCTGGAAGGATTTCTTGTTTTCGACTTGGGCTGGAAGGATTTCTTGTCTTCGACTTGGGTGGAAGGATTTCTTGCCGCAACTCAGCCGCAACTCTCTGTCGTCCGAGGTGATCTCTTCTCGCTGCCGTCCGGGGCTGAACTGATTTTTGTCGATTGGGGTCCTGATTTTATTGACGCCGCAGCAAATCGGGGTGGGTCTGTCGGCGTCAGGGCTCTCTCGATAATCCCAAAAGTCGCATTAGTTCTGATTTCCCATTATCGCTATTATTTCCACCCCTACTTCCTCACAGTGCCTCTGGGGGGAAGACGCATACCCATCTCTCCCGGTCTCTCGTATGTCAGGTGACCGTTTTCGACCAATGGTTCCTGATCGAACATTCCTACTCCTCTTTCCGCATGCCACGTGACCGTTTTCGACCAATGGTTCTTGATCGAGCATTCTCCCTCCTCTTTCCGCATATCACGTGACCGCTTTTGGCTAATGAGATTCTGGTTGGGCGTCCCCTATCGGGCGTGGCTTATATTAGCTTGCTAAAAAAAACAAAATCTAATTTGGCCTTTTTCGCACGTACGAAAAATGATAATCTTGGCTTTTTCTCACCTGGGTTCTGTCAAAACAGCCTGCCGCTAATTAGATGTGACTTCAGGAAAGAATATTGGCGCTATCTGTGAGCCGAGACAATCGTTCTTTCACCTCTTTGTTTTTGGTCAGACCTGATAGTCAAAAATCTTAATTATCTGAATTGAAAATGTCTCCACTTCATCATCGTGGGGTTCCAATTTTTAACAGGTCAGAATCTGTATACAGTTCCACCGGTCACCCCTCAACCCAAAAAAGACACCTTTCCTCCGATTAAAATTTCGTTTCCATTGTTCTAAAAATTTCCCTTTCTCCAAATTGATAATGAGTCTTTCTACGCAAAAGTCGGTCATGTGCTTCGACCGATATTTTTATTATCAATACACTCTTATCAAGCATGGTCCCTTCCACTCTCTAAATGACTTTCCCTTCTAAATAACAAATCCCTATTGTCTTTCGAAATTCGGCCAACATGTTGGCCAAGATATCTTTCTGACACCTGTTTTCACTAATGACTGGGTCATGCATCATCCATCTCTCTTTCTTTTTTTTTTTTTCTTTTTCTTCCTCTTTCTTTTCTTTTTCTTTTAGGATCGTCTAAGTACAACTTAGTGAATTATTTTCAACTCAATTATTCTTCGTCTAAAAAAAAAAAAACTAACAACCTGTTTAATAAACCGAGTAAAAAAAAAAAAATTAAATCATATTTCTATGAATATTTCTAATAATGCAAGGTGCCACAGCTTTATAACAATAGACACACTTTTTCCAACCCATGATTAAAACGCCAAATTACTCTCTCCCTAAATTTTTGATAATTGAGGGAGAAAGACCCGAACCCTCAAATTGACTGGAAATTTATAGGCTTTGCTCAGACTTCAAATAACATAATTGGTAGATGTCATTTATGTTTGTAAGAGAAAATTAAAATCATTAAATTTAAGAATCAAGAAATGAATTGGTATCCAAGTGTCGCCAAAGGAAAAAATTCCAACTGGCATAACATTACTTCAACCCCATACTCCAAGTGTCACCACAGAAACAAATTTTAACTAACATAGTATCAGCCGAACCACGCACGCCTCTCTTTCATTTATGGTTTTATATGAAATTTATTTCTATTGTGACATCTTATATGTAATTTTTTTCTGTATGTGAAATTGTTTTTGAGATGTGGAATTTCCTTCTATATCTAAATTTTTCTCTCCCTGTTACATGTCTTCTATTTTTCTTCTATATTTAATTGTTTTTATAATACTAAGTTTTTTTTATATATTGAATTTAAATTTAATCCTTTAGAGAATTTTTAAATAATTAGTATAAGTATGATATAATTTGAATTATAACCTTAATATTTTAAAAAATTATTAATTTTATATTGATATAATGAGATTTGTTATATTTAAATGAAATTAATATATTAATAATTTACTTAAATGTCTTTACTTTAACTTTACTATATAGTTAAAGATGTAGCATTGAATGGATTAATATTAACATTTTTTATAAAAGTATTAATTTTAAATTCTTACACCCATTCTATAATAATTTTAGGCTCCTCTCTAAAATGTTTTATGGCTTTTTTGTTCTTTTTCCTTACACAGGTGTTGCTTGGTTATATTTATACCAGTGACCATTTTTTACCGTCGCGTTTATCTGTACCTGACTCCACCACAACTACAATAGGTCCCTTAACCGTCTATATAACTCCCTCTTCTATTATAGGCCAATTCTTATTCCCTCTCCTTTTATTCTTTCCGTTTTCTTTGTTCTTTCTTTCCTTCCTTGCGTTTCAAATTTCCAGTGAAGACACATGCGATTTTATTCATTTTAGTACATGTGTTTGCACTGATAGGTCCGGGGGGGAATACTTTCTCACCGGCGAAATGATCATCTGTATGAGGTAAATTGTTTGGATCTCATTAACTGTAATTCACTTACATACTCTATAATAAAAATTATATTGAGTATTCTTTTGTGGATCAGTTTCAATATTTCCTATTAATAAGATCTACTCGGATTAATTACCCTCGGATTTTGTTACATATATATATATATATATATATATATATATATATATATATATAATAAAAAAAGGCTTAAACACTAATATTCCATGGTCATAATTTATTCCATTGTAATCGTAAATACGATCCAATTCATCAGACCTACAAATTCAAAAAGAAAACAGAAAAAAACAACTCCGGAAATAAAAACAGAATTTAGAGAGAGTGTAAGTATGAGGAGGAGGGAGATTAAACCTTAACAGAGAGATGGGTGGAAGGGGTTTAAGTAAGAGAAAAATGAATGTTGTCGGATGTCTAATGCATAAAGATACATTTCGTGGTGACATACACTCACCATAGACAATCTAATGTTAGAATAAAAGGGAGGTAAAGACGAGATGGGGGAGAGAGATAGGACGAAGGAAAGTAAAATTGCGTTTATATAAAGGGCCGCTTTGTAATTGAGAAAATTTGACAAATTTAATATCGACTACAGGTTACAAATCAAATATAAATATATAAAGATAAATATAACGATTATCTAATCCAGCAAGGACCTATATTTCTATGTTCAAAAACACATGCGAATACACACAATAACATATACATGTATATACATACACATAGGCGTGTACCCACATACACACATACATACACCCATGTACACACATATAAAAATATAAAAATATATTCACATATCCACACATACACATATTCATATATATCCATATACACACACTTTTCACATAAATATACACGCATACACATGCACACATGCACATACCCATATATATATATATATATATATATATATATATATATATATGTATATATATATATATATATATATATACATACATACATACACATATACATACATACACATACACATACATATGCATGTATATGTGTGTATGCACACATACACATCCATACACACACATACATACATACATACATATATATATATATATATATATATATATAAATATATATACATACATATATACACACCCTTACATATACAAACATACACACAGATATACACACACACATACATACATACACACACACATATTTATATATATATAAAACAAAAATATAAAAATATACAAAAAATACATACACACACATACATGCATATATACACACATACATCCATCCGCATCCAGTCCTTCATATATATACACATTTACCCACATATATACATACGGGCATACGCATACGTGCACATAAACATATATACCTAAAAACTTACATTTCTATACAATTATTTAAACAAATAGACAATGTATCCCTATATCTATCCGTCTAACTATATATACACATATATATCTACGTACATGTACACCCATATATAAATATATATGAGTACATACATACCAAAACATACACACACATATATATACACATCTACATATACGTCCATCTACATATATATCCATCCACCTACATACACATACATCCATATACGTATACATAAATATACACATATACACATACATGTACATCCATACATACACATACATATACCTATATACACACCCCTACATATGTACACATATATACACACATACACACACAGCTAAGTACACACACATATACATATATATCCACATACACATACATACACATACACATACGCACATACATATATATATACATACATACACATATATATATATATACATATATACATATACATACATACACACATATATATATATACACATACATACACAGACATACACATACATATGTATATATACATACACACACATACAGACATATACATATACACATATGCGCACATACACACACATATACATATACACATACATGCATAAACACCTCCATACATACATATATACACACTTACATACATATACATACACATATATACACATATATACACACATACACATACACACACACACACACACACACACACACACACACACACACATATATATATATATATATATATATATATATATACATACATATATATATATATATATATATATATATATATATATATATATATAACAAAATTAAAATTTAAAATCTAAATAAGTAACATTTCAAACATTTGGGCGTTTAAAAAATAATTAAATTATATATAAAAATACATAGCACATCACATAAACATACACAATGATACATATAGAGATAAACATAATAAACATAATAGTCATTCCATTAAAATGTCATGTCTGATGTTATTGGACTAAGAGGACATAAGTGACATGCTACAAAACGGTGTTCATGTTTTGAATCGTTTCTTATGTCTACATTTAGAAAATATCTCATTACGAAGATTCAACAGCTCATCTCGATTCTTATCTTTGATAATGAAGATTTTTTCCGCCATGCACAGATCACACCGATCGCGGAATTTATTAGGTGTTCTGGCTCTTGATAGGTATCTCCATTTCAAAATTGGGTTTAATCCCTTATCCACCAGTTCCCAGTAGTGTTTGGATAGGGAAGTCTGTCTACTGAGGCATCTATATAAGGCCACCTTTGTTGGGTTTTTTCTCGGTTATTTATATATACGGGTCAATGGTGCATTGTGGGTAGTCAAATCTGATGGTTATTTTAACGGGAGTGGTTTGTTTATTTATTTTGGTTAATTTATTTTACTTGTTTTTTATTTATTTTATTTTTATTTTTTATTCTCTATATTCTTTTCGGTTTTCGATGTTTTAGTAACGTAGTAAAGATTTTTGACATTAGTTTAGATCGTTTATTTAATAATTTGTTTTGGTATCGGAAGGTAATTAAAGCTATTTTTTCGTCCAGTTTTTGGATTTATTTTTGTTGTCTATTCTAACTGTTACTTTGGCGGGGGCAGTTTTTAATTTGTTCATTATTTTATTTATTTATGTCAATTGATTATTTTTACTTGCTTTTGCTTATTTATTTTATTTTTATTTATTCTAACGATTATTTAAGCGGGGGCGGTGTGTTAATTAGTTTACTTATTTATTTGGATTAATTAATTTTACTTGTTCTTACTTGTTTATTTATTTATTATTTTGTATATTTTTATTTATTCTTTTCGGTTTTCGATTTTTAAGTACCGTAATGAATTTTTTGATCGTTTATATAGCAGTTATGGCTATTTTTCGTCCAAATTTTGGATTAATTACTGTAGTCCATTCTAAGGGTTATTTTAGCGGAATTGTCTTTTTAATTTGTTTATTATTTACTTATTTTATTTATTTGTATTGATTCATTTTACTTGTTTTTTTCTTATTTATTTTTAATTATTCTTTTTCGTCTATTCTAACGGGAGTAATTTCTTAATTTGTTTATTATTTGCTTGGGTTAAATTATTTTACTTGTTTTTATTATTATTTTATTTATTCTTTTTCGATTTTTAAGTAACGTAGTAAAAAATTGTTTTCATGTCTGCATTTTGAGATGAGTTCAGATCGTTTATTTAGTATTTTGGTCTGGGAAGGTAATACTAGCTATTTTTATCTACAAGCAAAGTTTGCAGGTTTTGGATTGAGTGCTGTAGGCTGATGATCTTTTCCTTATTTCCCATGATATTTTGATGTGATTTGCGTTTTGTTTTTAATTTCCCATATATACTTAGAAAGCATTGAGTTGTTCGCGTACTTACAACTTGTGAAAGATATTTTGTGTGCATAGTTTGTTTGTTTCCAGGTTCCTTCAGTTATTCCTATGTATATTTTTTCTTCATTATCTGGTGATTTTACCGTGACTTGGTATATTACATTTTTCTGTAAGCAATTACCGTTTAAGGGACATTCATTCATTATTCTGCAGTTACACGCGCGTTTAATTTGTTTGAGTGGTTTGCTGATAGTTTTTCTGTTGTGTTATTCTTATTTGTGCTTATATATATATATATATATATATATATATATATGATTTCTATACATATATATATATATATATATATATATATATATATATATATATATATATATATATATATATATATAGAAATCAGTATCAATTATAAAACGTAAGTAAATGCCGAGCCAAAATTCAATAAAATATCCTGAAGATCGCCGGGGGTTGACCTCAATGTCTAATTTTATATTTACATACGTTCTATCTCTGATACTAAGCATTTTAGTCATAAACATATCATACCTTAAAATTATATTTTATCATGCCAGCATATATAGTCGAGGTAAGACAAAACATACATGGTCAAAAATTGCATTTGAGCATAAAACATACTTTCGACTCAAGGCATTGAACTCATGCCCACTAGCTCGTAGATTCATGAGTCTATCACGTCACCCATCCCGGTCCTGCTTCAAGGTTGGAATATTGTGGGGGTGGCATACTGTGTCACTACATAATTGCTAAATGAGGGGTTTTTGTGGGCGTTTAATCATTAATCTTGTTTGCAAGTCAATACATGCTACATTTATTGTCATTTAAGGAGTGAATATATTTTATTGAGACATCTTTTTTCATATATATATATATATATATATATATATATATATATATGTGTGTGTGTGTGTGTGTGTGTGTGTGTGTGTGTGTGTGTGTGTGTGTGTTCTTCCGTACAGGAACAGAAGAAGAAAAAATGATATATTTATTTACTAGTCTAAAGGTTGCTCTCGTATGGATTTTATGCTATCTCCTTTTACCTTCAGCGTTCTATGCAAGTAAATGTTATAAGGATTTAAAAATAATTTTTTTAATCTTTATTCGCCACCTTAATTCGGCATAATATTTCTTCATATACGCAACCGATCTCCGTAGTTTGTTTACATTTGTTTTTCGCGCAATTTTTATTTTCTTTTAAAATCACCATTCTTTATGATTCCTTCATATAAAGTCACATTAGGCAACCGAAACTATGTAATATTTCAAATACGTTACAGAGTACTAGAAAAAAACCCAACAAAAAACAAAAAAATAAACAAAAAAAAACAAAACAAAACATATGAACAAAGTACCGTGCTCCGCTTAAGTTTTAATTACAGTTTAATTTGACGATATCAATTGAAATTTAGAAATTTAGTTATTTATTTAATTTTTCAATTGTGTGTAACTAAAGTAATAGTTACTTCTGTTTTTTATGATTCACAAATATCGATAAACGGACGGCCGAACAGACAGACTTACACCGCACTTTATTATTATAGATTCATCATTTGGGGCTTTTAGCAACCCCATTAATTCCTATGCTTAAAAGTGAAAAACTACAACATGCAATGAACAATATCGATCAGAATGAAGAGCGGGCGTTGATTAAAATAACCATGGACGTAACATAATGCAATGTCATCGCTAAAATGTTTCTGTTCTCGCATATTGACAAAGGAAGCCTGATTTCTAACAGGCGTTGGATTCGTTCGTACTTGAGGAATGATGAAATGTGATAATATTTCACCAATCAGCTGGAATCTTGTTAGAGGGTAGGTTTTTGAAGAACGGTGAGAGACCGATAAGATCTCCAAGTATTTATTTGCCTTCGCGATATTTTGTGGTTTACCAACCAATTTCGAATTTAAGCGTGGTTATCAATTGCATTCGTTTCAGGGTTCTCAGATACACAAGAATTCTGGGGATATTGCTGATCCGATTTCATCAGTAATATCGTCAGAATTCTTGCGTATTACGTGGTAACACGTTTCTATATATTAGGTTGAGTTATAAATTATTTCCGCTTTTTTGTTTATCAAATTTATCTTCAAATAATGAATATATGTATATATTCTTAAATTGTATATCCACCATTATTTGCAAAGAATTTATGCCACTTATGATGTAGCTGTTTGATAAATTCTAATAATAATTTCACATGAAAACTTTTTCGAAGTATTCTATACCATGTTATGTTCAATTTGGGACTATTCAAGTAATTTTGGGACTAAGCAAATTCATGATAGCCAAGTTCAAAATGAATGCAACTTTCAGTGCTTAAAATCTCTCATTATACCTATCTTTTTTTCAAACTCTGTCTTGATATATATATTCAGTATTTCCTTGCTGCTTTTTTCTTAGGACTTTCGAAATTTTCCTTGTTGTCCCGCAAATAATTTCATTTTGAATAACTCTCTCTTATTCTCTCTCTCTTTTTAAAAAAAAAAAAAAAAAACTATATACAGTCTATCCATCTCGTTCTTTCTTCTTCTCTACTCCCTGATTGTCTTTCCAATGAAAGTGCCAAAATTTATCCGTTCAAGAATAAGCTCTTGTAAGGAATTGATAGTAAAATCTACGCAACGCTGTGTCCCGATTTTTAATTATCTGATTTACCGCCCAGTTGTTTTTTTAATCCATGATATTTGTTTATTGAAACGCGCAGATAAGTTCGAAACATTTTTCCATAATGAATTTGCTTAGTTCCGACTCACACTTACTTATTTCATTATGAATTTGCTTCGTCCCAAATCAAACTTGCTTATTTCATTTTGAATTTGCTACTTCCCATCGTGAATTTGGCTATTTCATTTTGAATTTGCTGCCTCCAATTCTGAACTTGGCTATTTCATTTTGAATTTGCTTAAACCCAAAATGACTTTGATTAGGCCCAAATTGAACTCGAAATGGTACATAATATGGTTTGAATTAGGGAACCTTTTTTTGGATCAAAGCATTTTATAATGGTCAACAAATATAATAATCGGTTTATTCGAGGTTGGGTGAATATGGTAGGAGGTGTAGAAAAAAAACTACTGAGTTCCAATATTTTGTTAATATCTTACACGTTCTCTATGCAACAATTGCATTGCCATGGAGTGAAATAACATTTTTTCTCTTTAATCTAATGTTTACAGTGCCAGTTCCATGAAAAAAAATAACAAAAAAACAAAAAACAAAACAAAAACAAAACAAAACAAAAAAACAAAACAAAAAACAAGACAAAACAAACAAAAATGTTATGGTATTTCAAACTTATTCTTAACTGTCCCGAATGATTAATAGGGAGGCTGATGCATTAGTCATTACAATTGGTTTGCAATAAACATATATTACTAATGACTCAAAGCAAAAGCTCTCATTCATTTAATTATTTAATGTTTTGTTCGTTAGAAAATATAGTGAATTAATTACACACAGTACATGGTTTAAAAGTCTTACAGAAATAAACCTACATTATACTACGAATCTCAGGAATGTATTGACTGAAACGCAGGGAACAAAATGGATAAAATGAGGATTTTAGCCTAAATAATTATTGGAATAACTTCAATATTTGTTTCTCAGAAATTCAAATGATTACAAAATTCTGAAATTGCATTAGCCGAAACTCTAAACGTCAAAGATGAAATTATAGGCTTAATATTTCCGGAAATAGCGATGATAATCACACAATCTGGAAGAATGCAAATAATTTCCTGAAGTTAAGGTAAAACTTAATAATTATTTCATTTTCTTCTCCCAACATGCAACACCTTACTAACTCCTATCCTTCAACCCTTTCCTTGATAACAAATGGGGGGGGGGCAAATTTTTTTTTATTACTCCGTCATACATGTACGTATACATATGTTTGTGTGTAGGCATATATCTCCTGATGATTTAAAGGTGGTGTGAGATTTCAAAGGCCCAGTTTCTTTCTCGGAGACTTTTCATAGCGAAAAGACATATTCATTTCGCTGCTGCAAAATGTGAGTAATCAACTAAAGACACTTAAAATTGTCTTGAACGTTGCACATTTCATTTCTCGTCTTTTCTTTTGTAAAATGTCCTGACAATATATTTGTTAGTATTTCACTGTTCAAATTCTGTTTTATTATTCCTTTCGATTTACAGGAATCCACCAAATATTTTAGCGGGTCAAATGTACCAGGAGCTTATAACTTCTCATCAAAAGAATATATATCCGCTACAACGTCCAGCTAACAAGAAGCGATGTCTCGATAAATCACCGTTGAGAAGGCAATTCGAAACCACTTTAATCCCAAGAAATATCACGGCAATTATCAAACGAAATGTGAAAGCTGATGGCATAAAGAGGGTTAAGTCTACGGGAATTATCTCCTCGCCTGTTAAGGAACGAGCTGTGCAACAGGTGTCACCTGACTTTCATCCAACGAGAGTTAGCGTAAACGGCGTAATGGGGATAAAATTCCTCAGAACTGTTCCTCTCTCAGAAAAGAGCGACATAAGCGACAGGTGTCACTTGATCCTCATCCAACGACCATTCGCAAAAAACAAAAACAAAAAAAAAAAACAAAAAATAAAACTTGAGGCATAGAACATTAGAACGTTAAACTACTGTGGTCAGTTGGAAAATATAAAACTGGAGGTGAGTAGGTTAAATGTCAACATTTTAGGAATATGTGAAAATAGGTGGGCAAACAACGGCGATTTTGTCAGTGACAAATACAAGATTATATATGCAGGCGGAGGGAAAAATGAAAAAGGTGTTGGATCGATACCAGATCAAGACATGTAGAAATGTAGACAGAAAGGAAAGTACAAAACCTCCTACAGAATATAGCGAAGGAAAGCAAGAAGAAAGGAAAAAGCATAAACTACAGGAAGACAGAATGCATGTTTATCAGCAAAGGAATGAGCCCAAAATGCAAATTACAGGTCGGGGATTTTAAAATCAAGTAGGTACATAAATTTAAATGTCTGGGAGGACGAATTGCGATATTAAGATCCGAAGACGTATTGAGATGGTCAAAGATGCATTCCAAAAGCTAAGCAGTGTATTAATAAGCAGAAAAAAAAAACTTTTTTGGAAACTAAGAAGAGAATACTGAACTGTTACGGAATATCTGTTACTGATACTCACAGGACCGATAGAGGAAAAGAGGGACAGAGGACAGCAATACTTGATGGGTTTGAGAAAATGCATAGCAAAACAGGGTTTGTGAGAAATAAGAAGACAAAGTTTAAGAGCTATATCGGACATGATCGCCTCCGTCCTTAAGAAGAATGTATGTATATATATATATATATATATATATATATATATATATATATATATTGCTCATATAGTACTGATGTTAATAAAACAATAAAATATGTGCTATCACATATATATTAATAAATATGCATATTATCCCTCACCGCGAGCACGACTTGGAGTTTCATGCACAACGAAATCTTTAAGTCATGTCTATGGGCTTAACGTTACTTAACTTGAATTTTAATACATCTGTTTATCACAACGCCGGCGTAGCTATGTATTATATTGGGATTACAGATTTTAATTTTAAAAATTTTTATTTGGCAATTAAAATAAGTGGCATTTATATATGTATGTAAGAAAAATAAAATAAAAATTAAAAAATTAAAAAAAAACATTTTATTTTTTTTATTTTTGAGTTGTGGGTATTGATCTTTAATGTTTTAAAAAATTCTTCAATTTTAAGGGAGATTACTTTATTTTCTTTATTCTTATTTAAAACAAACACGCATTAATTTATATTCAAAATAAATGGTAATTTACATTAAAAATAAACCGTAATTTACATTGAAAATTAAGAATTTAAATCTAATCTTGTTCTATGTATTTAAGCAGATATTTATTTTTACGCCTAAATAACCATCAATTCATGTCTCTGAGAACCCAATGAATCAAGAAAGTATATTATCCTGCTTACTAAATCTATCAAAGCTACAATTGAAAAGAATCTATCTAAAATCAATATAAAATGTGTTACTACTATATCCAAAACATTAAAAGACTTAGTCAATACTAAACAAAACAATAAACTAAAACCTGAAGAAGTTTACTTCATTTCCTGTAATATTTGTCACAAAAATGCATAAAATCATCAAGGAACCTAAATAAAAGATTATGTGTACACAAAATGGACATTTTGGAAAATAATACATAAAATTCTTTTAAAAATTGCCCAAAACTTTGACATAAAAATGCTACTCTGATAAAAAGAGCACAAATAATTCACTACCACATAAATGCCTTAATCGCCAGGTCATCTATAGTAAATTTGCATCTTGGCTCATACAACATTTCACAATTCCTAGCAGATCTTCTAATATCATAGTGTAGAATATGTACTTACAAAAGTGATGGAATGAAAAAGTAAAAGAAACTAAATGAATTTATTTAGATAAAAAAAAAGACAAAAAAAACTAAAATTCCCTGCACGTTTAGTAAAAATACTATTCAGTCTGCCTTTCCGTCTAGTTTCAACTTTTGTTTATTTTTAAAGAAAATAAAAGATTTTTACGTAAGAGGGATACGTTTGGATATTATCTTTCGTAACAAGAGGAATCACCAAAATATACTTTAATCCGTTTTATGTATATTGATTCGAAATTTGAAGTGAGGGCACAAAATAATTCAATTTTTTATTCACGTTCATTTCATTGAGCTGAAATCAAGAATTCATTAATACCTCGAGCGTAAGAACGGTTAACTGCTATTCAATGACCCGTTTGTTACCCATGTTAACAGAATAAAACAAGCCAGATAAGCAAGTTAGATGGTTTTCATAACTGTATTGCTTTAAATTTCATATAAACTGTGTGAAAGAAAGAAGCCCTTAAGCAGATTCGAAACTGAAATCGTAGATCTCATTAAATAAATTTAGAAAAATATGGCCTCGTTGCAGTTTTATTATCACAGTGGTAATTTTATCATAGGATGCATGAATATCACCCTATGTATAATGCAATTCAATAAACAGTCGTCCGCCGTAGAACGCCTCGAGGAAAGAATAATGGTTAGCGAGCCACTCTGATTGGTCATTACTATTGAGTCTTCTTTTTCTTCAAGACATGACTGATCATGGCTCTCCAAAATTTCTTCTCCTTTATAACTCTTAATAAATTTTTGTATTTTTGTTCAGCCATCCATTTTTCTGAGGCTCTCTAGGAAAGTTATGCTTTGTTTTGTTCCGCAACTAACTGAAACGTTCGTTCTGATTGTGTTTTTAAATAGCATTAGAAGTGTTTAGTTTTAACTAAATTCTTTCAAAAGATCGCTTTTAATTATATTGTGACAATTGTCACAGTTCCCTACATTTTCAATGGCATATTTGAGTTTTAAAATGAACGATAGAACAAAATAATTAAAACATTCATTACATTACATTATATTTATCAGTCAGTCAGTTATGTGCCATGCGTATTATACGCTTAGGAGATCATGTATCTTTTGATACATGACCAACGAAGATTTTTCCCGCAGTAGGTTGCCATTTCTTTCTGCGGTAGATCAGTTACCATCCAAGTCTATAGAACCCGGTCTGTCCTGCTTTTTACCTATAGTTGGAGGGAGAAGAAGAGCATTCTTACCTTACCGTAAGTGAATGTAATCGATTCGACAGGAATTCGAACTCGTCTATCCGATTCCTCAATCAGATTTCTCATTCCTCAATATAACGGACAATGAATGTCTATTATGTCTTTCGAATGTTTGCTTTAATTTCTGGTGAAAATAAAGACAAAAATTGTCCAGCATTTGGATATTTGTTTGTTAATTTGGTCCTAAGCTTTCGGCTCACATTAGTCTTCCTCAGAGTGGTTATACAGACATGAAACAAAGATATCAGCCGTCAAAGATGATATTTTGTTATTTTGACATAGAAAATTGCCATGCGAGGTTAACAGTCACGGAATACAAGACGCAGATCGTAAGCTCAAGATGAGGTTATATGACGTCATAACACGCAATAGACCAATGTCTAGATGCAACAGAACCAATGTCTAGTTGCAATATAATGTGTTGTGACTAGGTCTGAAATCATCGTTGTAGAAACCACAGTTTAACGTTTCATTTGTGAGTTGTGTAATTATCATTATACTTTTTATTATTCTAAACTGTTGTTTACATCTTGGTTAGAGAAATCTATGACAAAGTGAGAAATGAACACATGTGATGCCTATTGTCCTTTAGGGCTTCATCGAACTAAAGTAATATTTACGTTGATGCGACTACACATGCACACGAAGGAGCGGGGAAACTCGGAATTTTACATTTAAATGTATGTTTTGCTTATTGGGTCTAGCCGATATAATTTAGTATTTTTCCTCTTTGTTTACGGTTCTATCACTTTTGTTATTAAATATCCAAAATTGTAATAATACATGATCTGGCAAAAAGGTGAAATGTTTTAAGAACTTGGATATAAATTAAGTGTGCATTAATTTGAATAGCATTTAAATGCATCCAATGTATTGTTTTGTAAAATATCTTTTATGCTCATATAATATTTTATTTCAATATATTGAAATTTCTACAGTGTATTCCATGTGGAAATTATTATAGGTGACAGGGTAAATTCTTCCTTCTGGAGCTATTTTTATTTCTTCGGCAAAATCATCAAAGCTTTGATAAATCCCGTAAGCATCTTATATTCCAAGATCTACTACTGACAAACAATATGGTTTCCGCTTTGCCCGGTCAATCGCTGATATTCTTACAGCCATAACTGAATATATATACCAGGCTCTTGATAATAACGGCAAAAACAGTACAGGTATATGTACGCATATAAGTGTGTTGGACAGCATGATTCATTCCTTTGCGTGTTCTGGTATTACCCACAATACATAACCCAACTAATTTAAGTCAATCCTAACGCGTTTAAGTTTAAATCCCCCATCGTTTATTAATAATATTGGACACCTGTAGTTCAAAAACTATTCATTGTGAATCCCAGAAAAAAAAAACAAAACAACAACAACAGAACCCCCAAAAAAAACAAAAAAAAACTCGGGACTTGTATAAGAAACGCCACATAGTAGGAACTGATATTAAATTAGAAACAACGAAAAGTCCTGGCCATAAATAAACTCCAACACCAGACCGCTCCTCCGGGATAAGATACCTTACGCCGCCACCAATCGCTAACACAAACCCATTCTCATTAACAAGACATCTACTAGAGAAGGACTGACATTGAAAATAAATTTAAAATAATGCTCCGAGATAGACACTTAGGAGCTGATTATAGCCGCATACAGAACGGCTTGAAATAGACTATCCTCTATGTTGCGGCAAGTTTTGTTTTCTTGCTGTAAAAAAGAAAAAAACAAAAACAAAAACAAACATATGGTCTGTTATAATAAATACATCGAGTTAATCTGTAGATCAGTTTTAATAACTAATCCACCCTGATTATATTCCAACGGATCAATTACCTGTACTATATATATATATATATATATATATATATATATATATATATATATATATATATAAGCCAGGATGTTTGTGTGTGTTTGTATGTGTGTGTCTGTGTAACGAATGTACGGCCGCAATTTTCGACGGATTTGCACCAAAGTTTACATGTACATGGTCCAAGTTAGCGGGAAGGCCAAGACCGACTTTGCATTTCCCATCTTCCATCGATAGTGGAAATAATCGATTTTTTCATGCTTCTACAGCAGTTTTCATGTAGTTTACGGCCATTTTGTACTGGCCAGAGTGAGAGCCAATAGCTGGCTGCCACGAATAGGCAGGTAGATTCTATTGGCCAGCGTGAGAGCCAACAGCTGACTGACACGAAAGTTAACTAAAAATCGATAGCTGCATTCGTCACAAGTGGGAAAAATTTAAAATCTGCATGGCACTTTACTCCAATTGGCACATTCGCTTGGTTAAACTCAACGTTGATTCTGATACCGCAGAACTGGCTTGGGTGTGCAAAATATTTGTTGTTAACATTCTTTTTCATTCGGGTTTTCCAGTTACGAGTACTTTTTGTTAAAGCTGATCGTTTTGTGTTCATTTTGTTTAGTTCTTTTTTCGTAACAGATTTAATGTTTAGTATAGAGCTTAGAAAAAATTCGCAGTGTCAGATAGGCAAGAAGTAAGACATGGAACATCATCAGCACGGCAAAAGGCACTCCTTTAAATGCAAGGAAGGGCAAAAATATTTTAAGTCAAGTGATAGCGATTGCTGTATGAGTCGTACGATTTTTGAATCAAGTAGGAGCAACGCCGGGCCATGCTGCTAGTATATATATATATATATATATATATATATATATATATATATATATATATATATATATATATATATATATATATATATATATATATATCTTATAATAGTTTTATTAAAACGACTGCCAAGGTACCGCGGTTAAGTTTTTGGCTTAATTTTCCTTGTGTTCTTTTCTGCTCGTAACTTATTTAGAAATTGTTCGAATGTTCTGTAATCCGAGCGCTTTCGGTTATACTTTCATCCATTATCAAAGATGATTTGTTGACCGTGTTTGGAAAATAAAATATTATTATAACTCTCGATTCGTACATATGAAATTCCATGCATTCGGTTAAATGGAAAAATAAAATCATCCTTGATAATGTCTAAATATAGCCGAAGGCACAATGTGAATCGTTATCTTCTGAAATTGCATTTTAAATTTAGAAGAGTAAAGTTGTTTGAAAAGAAAGGAACCTCAAACAACTTCAACAAGCAAGAAGTGCGAGTGAATAAACTGTAGGCATGGAATGTATGGATAAGTTTAGTAAGCTTGTTAGAACTGACTTGTGAGTGCGTACTACCATGAACACCGCAATCTTAACATCGTAAATCAAGGATTCGATCATTATCTGTTCTACTTCTTCGATAATCTAAAATAATTACTCCACCCCTTTTATTCATATTACTCACCTAATTAATAACTATTTTAATAACAATCCTCTGTCCTCCTGGGGATGACGATAAACTTCATTGGAAAGTTTTGAGGAATTTGGAATCACTTCTGAATTGTTCCTGCTCCCAGATTCACTCAGACTTGGTATGGTAACATCTGTTAACATCCCAGCTTCGGGCAAATCGCTAACTCCCAAACTGGTGCTAAAAAACTGAAAGTATAAAAAATTATAGTAAAATACCAGCAATACATTTTCACAGCAAAAAATGAAAACAAAATTAAAATTAAAAAAAAAATTACCAGCATACATTTCTGTAAGGAAAAACACCAGCAATACATTTTTTGAAAGAAATTACTAATGCTCCCAAGAAAATAAAATTTTAGTATTAAAGAAACCATAAGAATTGATATGCTGCCAAAGAAACAAATATATTCAACAGCAATCCCTTAGCGTGAGTGGCTCCCGAGCACTTGGTTAACTTTAATCAACGTTAAATATATGTATAAAAACGTGTATATTCAATTTTAGAAAAATATTCTGAAAAGCTTACAAATTTAATTTATTTACAGTACAAAAACCTAAATAAAGCTCAAAGTCAAAGGCATTTAATTTCTCTCAGAAAAATTTAAAATCAAATCAAGCGGTTGTAATCTTCAAATGCAAATAACGTTTAAAGTATTTATTAGAATAAACTGACTGTAGATTTCGGTACGAGGATTATGCTAGCTAAATTATTTTGACTTGTTTTATTTGATTGATTTTAGCTGGTTTCAGAAAAATGATTTTCTCTTTCATGTGAGCCACTTGTTTGAAATACTTAGGATTATCCGGTTGTAATATGTAAATGTATGTAAAGGAATACATAGTGGATGGCCTGACTTAGGCTGATGTGTCAACAATGAGAAAACGAAAACATCGTGGTTTACGCTAGATCCTTTAAATGGCTTCATATCCCTAGCATTGGTGAGAGATTATTTAGGTTGAAAGATGAAGTGGAAAAATTATTTTGAAAATATTTACGTTAATTTCCATGAAACGAGTAATTTTCTGCTTTAAAATCCCTGGTCATATTTTACAAATGCAAACTAGAAAACGTGATAGGATAGAGGTTAGTTTGTTAAATGCTTTCAGGTTTTTGATGAAACATTCAGACTTTGGCTGTACCACACAGGGAAGGCGTACAACTTGCGCAAGTTGGTATATCACAGACTGTTGAAAGCCAACAAGAAACAACGGGTGACAGTCTATTTACTATTGCTTTCTCGGCAACGTATCCATATTTGACCGAGTGCACACCAATTACATTAGTCCTCTATGACACTCCAAAACGTGCCAGACATTTGTTCTCACCACGGAATACTGTGCCTCACACCAAAATACTAGCTCCACATTCACCCAAAATCATGCTCCGTATCTGATATATTAGTCAACAAGTGCTACACTATGAATTGCTACCAACGTGCTAAAACTCACAGCAGTTTGAACGTGTGCAACGGGTACTCAAGCAGACGGAACCAGCATGAGTTAATCGTAAGTGTTTACTGCACTTCCGTGACAATGACCGGCCTGATGTGGCACAGATGATCAGGGATACCATACAGCAAATTGGCTGGTAGACACTGTACCATACATCTAATTCCCCCGAACTTGCGCCAACAAATCCCCACTTTCTTCACAACCTGGAAAATGAAGCTGATTTGCGAGAGGCACGCACAGGTTTCTTTGAATCGAAGACATCTTGTTTTACTGCCAGCACGTTGGAGGCACGTTGATAAAGGGTTCTAGATGCCCATGGGTGTTACTTTGAGGAATAATAGTATTTCAAATTTGATGTATACTTTTTTCTAACAAATCAAAATCGGTAATGGCATTATTGGTTATGCTGTACCGGTTTGAGAACTGATGATAAAAGAAAAGTTCATTTATGAAAATTAGGAACAACGTAGGTTCAATAATAAATCCTTGTGGAACCCCTGCATTAATACAAAAATGATCATGTAAAAGTTGGTCATTCAAGTCAGTTTTCAGTTGGCGATGTCATATGAAAGACTTGATCAGTTAAAATATTCATCCAGAAATACCATAACTTTTCAACTGGTGAAGAAGACCAGTATACCGCTAAATACCTTCGAGATATCAAAAGCAGCAGCACGATTTGCACTATTCCTATCTAAAGCTCGATAGACACTTTCAGCAATAATTATTAACACATCAGCAGTTGAATGAGAGAAGCAAAAGCCATATTGCTTATCTGAAAGCTGACTTTGAAAGGTGAGGTGCATAACAGATTCAGTGGTCTGACGATTGCATCTAGCATGAAACAGACTGTCGCCTCTAAGTGCTTTATGACTTATATATATATATATATATTTATATATATATATATATATATATATATATATAAGTAGGCAAAGGGTTACAATACTTATCAAATATCTATTCTGTATTTCATAATAATTGGATGTTTTACTGGGAATTCGACAATAATGATTGCATTGATCACCCACAATCTATTTCTACATTCAATAAATATTGAGTGTTTTTACTTACATTTCAATGATAAATATCGTTCTAGTCTTGTATAGCGGATTCTGCTGAGAAAGGCCCTGTAAAAAACATTCAATTATATAATTTGACATATATTATTTGCTAGAAATCATAGCTAGTATGTTTATTTTATTTCATTATATATATATATATATATATATATATATAGCAAGATTACAACGTGCTCTCAGACAAATCAAAGAGTGTTGGTGGTCTGCTTAACTCCAAATGGCTGCTGAACAAAAGGACTTAGCTTTTTATTATGATTTAAAACCAGTGTATGGTCCCCAAAAGCACGGTGTCTCTCCAATTCTAGCCAATGAGAGGGATAATCTTCTAACTGATACAGTAGACATACTTTAGCGCTGTTAAGATCATTTTCAAACAGCGCTCAAAATTACCTCAGTCACAGATGATGAAGATGGGAACCCATTTTTCAAGAAGTGCACGTTTCTATCAAGCAGATGTCTGGAAACTCCTGGCGAGGATGCCATCCCTGCTGAAATCTACAGACATGAAGGGCATACATTTTGTAAGCTACTGCACAATCTGTCCATTCAAATTTGACAATCAAGCCATGTTCCACAGGACTTCAAAAATGCCTCCTTGCAACAGCTCTACATGCAAAAAGCTCTTAAAACAGTATTCAATTACCATAGTGGCATCTCACTTTTGTCTATCAGCTCATCCTCAACAGAATTCTAAAACACATTGTCAACGCCATCTACTCTGAATCTTAACGGGGATTTCGTTCCGGCTGTGGCACTATTAATATGATTATTGCCCTACGTCAGGTTGTAGTGAAGGTTTGTGAGCGAAACAAGGAGCTATTTATGGTATTCGCGGACCTTACTAAGGCATTTGATACTGTAAACAGACAACCACCCTGGAAAGTTCACCACTCAGTCGTAATTGTTCGTAGCAAGACAATCCTGATAACCAGGTGCCCACGGTGAGGGATAATAAATATATATATATATATTTATTAATATATGCTTAATAGCTCTGTTGTATTACATCGAGCACTCTTCTATTAATATCAGATTTGAGATGACACACCTCTGGTGCAGAGCAATAATATTTATCATAATCATCCGTTGTATGATCAATATCATCCGGTCCGACTTGAGGAATCAGAGCATAGCACGCGGGAAACTGACAGTCGTGGTCTGCCCGACCTACACCGAAAGATTATGATTTCACCCGGTCTTCATTTTCAGATAAACACTTTTTTCCATAGGTGAAGCACCGATTTCTTTACAGTAAGTAATAAACCTGTCTATTATTCTTAAAATGAGAACGGGAGGCTCGGTCTGTAGTTTTGGATATCTCGAAGGCGTTTAACAGGCTTTTGCATGCTACTTTTGTCAACAAGCGCAAGGGTTATGATTTCTACAGCTGAATATGTAACTTAATCAAACCCTTTTTTACAAATCATGAAATGAATATCGTGTTGAACAGCCACTGCTTATAGATCCTTTCACATGAATGCGGCGCCCTTCCAGGGGTCTGTCTTTGAATCTCTATTGTTTTTCTTCTTCCTTCTCGATGTAATCAGTTCTCAGTTAGTTATGTATGCTGATCAAAATGCTATTTAATTTTGCCTTAATAGAAAGCCAGTTAGTTCCGGCAAAGTAAAATTTTCAGCTGGTCTCAAAACTTATCTTCAATCACTTATTGACTGGAGGGGGGCAACTAATTTATGCTGCGTTGTCTCAGGTTTTCCACTGACATAAAGTGGAGGGATTATATTGAAACAATTGCCAAGTCTATTGCCGGGAAGATTGGTTAGCTGTTATATTGAAACAATTGCCAAGTCTATTGCCAGACAATTTTTCTTGACAGAATCCATCTCACACATTTATAAATCTACTATTCGTCTGTGAATTGATATTGTTTACACATCTGATTTGTTTCTCCTGCTATATATCTCGATATGCTCGACAGAATAGTATGTAATGTTATCGGTCTTGAGCTGGCATCTCGACTTAAGTTATATTCACACGTCCGTGAATTTCCTTCCTTTTTGTCTTTTCTGTATTTTCATGGCAGTTGTTCGAATGATCTCTTGGTACCACATGAAGATGATCGTAATACTACATTGGCAATTAGGTCTCATCGTTTTATTGTTGAAATAGCTTGATGCAAGTGTAAGTTCCATCCTAACAGTTTTGTTTTTTGCCTTTCCCGTCTGTAGAAATCACTTCTTGTTTCCTTTCCACATACAAAGTTATAAACGCAATGTCTATTGTCATCTTCTGTGTTTCTGAAGCCTTTTATTTTATTGTCCTTTCATCTCACTAACGTCTTCTCATTTTCTTTCACTACAGGTAACCCCATGCGTCTTAGTGGCGTTATTGCCTTGCGTTGGATGAAATGATAAAAAATATCTATATGTGCGGACATTGATGTCAAACCCGTGTGCTGATAGTCTGTTTCCTGCTTGCACGCTATTTCCAGGCTGCCCTGCTTTAAACTATCCCTGGTAGCGTAAAACATGGATTTATGCCCTTTCCAAGTGGATTTGTGAGAATCAATAAAACGCTCTCGACTGGAATTCGATCTTTGCTTGCTGATTTCTTAATCCGAGCCACAAGCCATTTCACCACCCACAGATCTAAGCCCCAATTCCCAAGAACGTAAAACACTGATATTTCTTCATCCAACTGTAATTCTTGGCAGAATTCAACAAATTGCCAATTTTCCCCTAAACTTAGACAGGTAAAAGCATTTTTTAACAAATTTACTTCTTAAAAATGCTTTAATAAAAAGTGTTTATTCGTATAAAAGCATCTCTTGAGAAAAAAAACAACAGTAAAATGTAATGTTGTTTGTGTCTGTGAAATAATTATTCATTGGACGAGATTTTCTTCCTGGAAATTAGAATGCTAAAGAAAAAAAAGTTTTTGATGGTTTCTGTTGGCTTCTTCCTAAAAATTTGCAAAATCACAGAAAAAAATCGAAATATATTCGAATATAAAATGCAGATAAGAAATTTGAAATACCAAGGGATCAGGTCAGAAAAATAGGGAAATTTAAGCAAAAATAAAGAAATAATTTTTCATAGAAAATGAATTAAGCAAGGCAGAGCGAGATGGAAGGACAGAAAGGCGAGGTAAGGACATAAACCGTTGTCTTCGGGTATATTGAGTAAATTGGAAAGGGAAAAAGTAATCGGGTTAAAAAGGTGATTTATTGTTGTATGGTAAAGAAAGAAATGCACAGGTTCAAGTACTGTGCAGTTTACAAAATGATTTAAAACGCCGAAGAGGAAACAATAAGTAAAAACAGGAATAAAACAGAGATTGGTGAGGAAACAAATTGAAACGAAAAAGAACGAACATACAGGAAGAAGAAAACACGTTAAAAAAGAAAATGCAAAATGAATACAAAGAAGAATAAATTGAACATTAAAAGTTTGTAGGAAAATGATTAAAATTACCATGCAGAGAAGATGAAGAAACAGAATGAATAAAAAAAGAAAGAAAGAAATAATAGGTCGCAAAAGAGAGTGACAGAAATGCATAAGAAAACAAAGAATATATAAAAGGCGACGACGAAGAAGAATGATTTTGAAGAAGGAAATTGAGAGAGAAAATAAAACAGTAATTATCGTAGTAGTAATATTAGAAGAAGAGAAAGAAAAACTAAGAAAGAAGAAAAAACGAAAACTAACATTATATTATTATTATTATTAGTACTAAAAGCAGAAGAATGTAGAAATTGATGAATATTTCAAAGGCGTAAGAAGGATAACAATAAAATGATCATATAGAAAATATAAATGCAAAATAAATGAAGTCAATAGAGTGAAACAAAAAATAAGACTTTAACATATTATTTGAATTAAATATTTTCGATACATATTGAAAAGACGACGGAAACATGGGAAAAGCGTGAAAATAAAACTGAATTGGAAAGACCATGATAGAAAGAGTAAGAAGAAAATGTCACGTGTAAAGGACGAAGAAAGAAACTAAAAATTGAAAACAAAGAAAAGAATTAGAAAAAAAGAGCTTTGAAAAATAAGCATTTTGTAAGATGAGGATAAAAATAATTTGAAGAAATAATTAGAAGAGAAAACCAAGTGCCAGAAACTAAAAAATGATGAAAAAACAAAAAAATTATATAACCTAAAACATTTGATAAAGGAAATTTCATGAAAATAGTGTTGAATTGTTTAAGACAATAAAAATTTCGTTAATAGTAAGCTTTAACTAAGGATATTTATTGTAGATAAAAGTGTACGGGTGTGGCACCAGGCCAAAAGTGGGGAGTGGGTAGGTTGATCATCTATCTTACAATTACACTTAGATAGTCGTAATAACTGACCCAAACATACCGCAATAAACATTGCACCGAAACAATACATTCTAACATACCATTACAGCCGCCACTAATAACTCAGAGTTTGTATGAAGTCCTCCTTATCGTCATCATGGCTTGGCTTTGCAAAACGAAGATCAAGAGGGAGTCTGTACACATCGTTTGCAGGCACGTCTGTGACCAATCCACAACAGGCATACACGGTCGCAGCAGTTGCAGCTGAAAGTCCTACCTAGTCCCTATATGTACAGTTTGTCTGTGGGGGTGGGTAATAAAATAACAACTTTTAAATTTCCCCTATGAATTTTTACAATAAAATCATGATTTATTTACAAGAAACAAAACAAAATAGTGTTAGTAATAGAAACCCCCACAATCCTTAACTGTGACAGTAACATCAGTTTACTGGGCAAAAATAATGAGGGATTTTAATAATTCAATATTCGACCAAGCACCCACTCAAACACACGCTCATCCAGATACAAAAACAAATAAAAAAAGCATAAGAAAGCATCTCTGGTCATCTAACAGGAGAGCGGAGGGGGAGTTAAACTAAAGAAAGTGGGGAAAAAATAAAAAGGGCCAATGAGCATACAGACCTTATTAAAGTTAACTTTGACGGAGAAAACAAAACGCAAAACAATCCTAAACTACACTATATTCGGTAGTGTTGTCAATGTTCAAGCCAGAATTTCCAATGTCCTACTGCCTAACCGGTATCAAAATATTACTTATTTTAGCACCTTTCACTCAAAACAGAGACACAAGAATCACCCACCATTTGCCAAATACTGATAAAGGGAGTCGTCGCCTTTCCATTGCAATATTGACTTTAGACTTTAAAGAACTCATATATCAGCTTTAAACAAAATAAAACGAACATTTTATTGACAAGTCAGAGCAACTCCCTCTACAAAAACCACAATTTTAGTTTGGAGCTGACTGACGGATATATATGCTCGAATTCAAATAATTAATCTCAAAACAGACCAGCTTCGATTTCAACACCGGCGAGCCGAGGGAGAGAGAGAGAGACGCGACACAAACTAGCGTTCATTTCAACACCGACGCGCTGATAGCTAAAAATCACCGACAACTATCAACAATGTCTATTTCACTTCTAATTTCACGATTCTCTCTCTCTGTTGCCTTAGCAGATAATAGTTACTAGTTCTGTATAGATGTAAATACATTATACATTTATTTACCCGTACTCAATGCATTCTTTTTACTTGAATTTACGTTTGCCGATTCGGAGAAGGAACTAACCTCCATAACAGCTACAACAAGGTTCTGACTTTTATGTCAATTATTTCCGCCTCTGCAACACCCTATGCCCCTGCAGTACAAGAAGACGTGATCCAGGGTCTCCACCGACTCACCGCAGTGAACGCGGCCTGTAAATTTTACCAGTCCGGCTGAACAAAGTCTTTTGGCGACAAATAGGGCTCGTCGCAACACCAGCCAGGTGAGTGATGCCTCATCGTTAGCTTCGTTAGACCTAGCTCGTTTTTCAGAACATCTTGATTGAACCCCCTATCTATCACGTGATATAAGTCCTTACGGGACAACGGCTGGACGTAGGAGAGGACTTTCGTCTCCCATAAGAGAGACTTGTGAGCAAATCCGACATTCATGATAGAAAGAGCATTCGCCTCCGTGTAAATGGCGGGCCTTTTCCACGCACAAGTGAATATTTCTCAGGAATGGGAACTTCTTACGGTTGTCTTCTGTCCAGAATTCGCCGTTGCCTTACGATTGCGAACACATTTGATCCAGGAAAACAATGCGAAACGTATGTTGATAAATCTCAAAGCTGGGCATACCCAGGGAGCATTCAAAAGGGTGGAGGTAACAGATCTCCCTACATACCTTATAAGAAGACTCTTATTAGTACGGTGTACGGGATAGGAAGTAGGAAGAATTCGTAAAGAAGATCCAGGTAGAAGTACGAAGCAAATACTGCCGCCCTCCTCTTAAGGAAAGCATCCCTCGGGACCACAGACGGATTGTGAATTAGTCCTTCTCCTGCACCTCCGACCAATTCATTTCTAACAGATACTGACTGAAGCAGACGCCGAATATCTTGAAAGAGACGCCCGTTCAGAGGAAAGGCCTGGGAAGTAAAGCCACTTTCTACGCGTCCAACCGCAGCCAACAAACTTATAGCGGCTGTCAGTGTCTCTTTGCAAACTTCGTCAAAGATAAGCACCAGGTAAGGAAATTCCGCGTGGAATTGGATTCGGCTTTCTCAATGATCAAGCGTATAAAATGAAGGTTGTCCTGAAAAGTCCTACTCTGCACAGCACAATTATTTTCGGGGCCAAGCAGACTAGAGTGGACAGAATGCAAACTATCAGGTAAGATCTTGGCTAAAATTACTTATCCCATCCTATTCTCAAACCAGCCAACCAGCATTAACGCCTCCCAGATCTCAGACACTGTGATTTTACCCTTTCGCCCAGCCGCTTGAGTCGCAGGGAAAGTCAGTTAAATAGGCATTGAACTGATCAGGCTTCAGACCAGGATACCTGGTAAACCAATCCTGAAAGAAGTCTCAAAAAGCCTTACATATGCCCGCGTTTATAGACACTGCGCGCTTGTCCGTCAATGTGATGCTGACGATATGTCGATTGGATGCATTTCGAACCTCTTCCTTACGCAATTCAGCAATCATGTTCGTTGCCTCGGAAAACATTCTTTTTAACCTTGATCCTTCTTGATAAGCAAGGGATTTAATCATCCGATTAGCCTTGGCTTCACATGCCGTTGGCTCTCTAATCTAACTAGACTAATACGGCGACTATAATCAGAAGCAAACGACCTAATATTGGAGTTTGATATATCCAATCACTTATTCCCGATCATAGCTCCAATCAGTTCCCGCTGTAGCATTATTGGCAGCTGGTCCTGGAAATCTCGCTCACCAAATAATTTTGCGTTCAATTTCCAGTAGCCAGCCAACATAAACTTAGGCTTATCTAAGTTTATACGAACCCGGGCTAGCCTATGATTAGTGTACACTATCGAATGTAAAATTGAACAACGTAAAAGCCCTGCATCGACTCTTTTAACTATGATTCGGTCGATGGAGCTAAAACGCACAACAGAGCCGAGCTACACCTATTAGTTCACACTACGTCCCGCGGGTGCTCATTGCAATAGTTATCGACAATATCAAACTTGCCAATATAATCTTGAAATGATTTCACATCCGGGTTGTTATAACCTTATCTTTTCCCTATTTGATCTATATAGAGGTGACGGACAGCATTCCAATCGCTAAAACTATCCGACGATCTGCCTAAACAAATTAAACCGCTCCGTATAAACCAAAATGGGACGAAGAATCTTAATCTGTTTGGTAATATTCGGCACCCAAATCCTGCCTGCTGTCGGATCTGCCAAGACAAGATCATACGCCGCTTTCAGAGAAAACACGAACTCAGGCTCCGGGTATTCAAACTCGCTAACCAGAGAGCCATTTTCAGTCCGATTAGGGTTAGGATTCTGGCTCGAATGTAATCGGGGAAAGGACGCCAACGGCTTCCCCCATTGACCATGAAACATCTCATTCTTAATGGAACAGTTTAGTGATGGAGCGCCAATCTCTCAGGGATATATCAGTTTTAACGCTCTATAGAAGGAGGGATGAACGAAAACAGCCGTTCTACCTAAAACGAAATTGTTTCGGTTTGTTGATTTCCATGTTTTCTACACTTTCAAGTTGTGGGGTGATTCTGAATGAATTGATCGTCTCCTTGACCATACCCCATATCGTCCGCACCCCAAACACTTTTTGATGACTATGAGAACTCTTTTTGCTTGGGTAAATTGATGCGGATCTTCCACATCATGCTCCTCATATTTTTAATTGATAAAAGATATTTCAGTTCTTTGATCCTGTTTACATAATTTTTAGCTCTTTCAGCCTCTGACGGGGAAATACGGCAGACATCCTCGCTGAAATTGTATAGATCTTTGGATGATTTTTCTTTTTTCTTTCCTCTTAAAAAACGGGCTTCTTTGCTTTTAGGTGGATGGAGTGATTTCTTGTTATTTGGATGAAGGGCGTGTGTAGGACGGAGTATAAAGAGTTTTTTTTCTGAAGGTACTGGGATCTCGGCTTAGTGGGATAAACTTACAGTGCAGGCAATGGTATATGAACAGGAAATGACGGGGTAGAAGCTGAGGGTCGTGACGAATTTTGGATGATGTTTTAGTGGGTATTTGATCATCCAGTTTCGCTTTCCGTTGCTTACTTTTTTCAGTTTTTCAAACCCAGGATCGTACTTCCGTTAGATATCTTTAAATGATGTACTTGAGGCTGGGACGTCTCTCTTAACGCTGGTATAGGAAGTGAAACAGTCCCGGAATCTTCAGAAGCTTGAGGTTCCATACCTGACGCTTCCTTCTGACCCTGCCAACAACCAGCCATTCACCCCATTCCTTCTCCAGAACTTCACAATCAGCAGGCAAAGACTTTTCAGGTAATGTCGGCTGTGAACAAGACCCAACCAAGAATTTGAACACTCTGGTTTCGGTAGCTGGCATGTCCATCACAGTCGAGGTGGAAATAACGCGTCAAGGGCCCGAATTCTAGAAGCAGGAAGAAGACAGGTGACCAGTCTCTCTACATTTCCAGCTTGTTGGTTTGTGTCCAGTCACTGGCATTTTGAGACCCGCTACATAGTTGGAGATGGAGAGGAAGGCTTCCCGATCAAACATAATGTTAAAACATCATCTCCTGGTCAGGTTATTACAGGTGTCACGTAGTATTTGACGATACTGAGGCAAGTAGACCGCCAGATGCTCCTCGATAACCCATAGGAGGAAACTCGAACACGGCTACATGATTCTACGACTGCCGTGGTACTCAGTTCTCAAAGTCAAAACTTTTGTGATCAGTCTTCAGGTATGGGTAGCCGTATGTTCTATATGAACAACCCTTAATTGTTCTTTGCGCTTTAACCCGATGGGTCCCCAGTAAATTAACCACTACGTCTTTGGTTGGGTAACAAATTTGGTGCATACGCTTGTCGACCACAAAACTGACATAATCCTTCATTCAACGTTCGTAAGTTTTTGGACTGCTCCAAAATCTCCGCGATGTCGATCACATTTAGTGGGGGAATTCCACAGCCTCAGCTTTCTGCCTGCTATACTATTGCTAACGCTTCTTTCTTTTTATTTGAGTAGTTAGCTTCAGTTGATGTTAATTTTCTCGACAGATACATTAGTGGATAATCTTCTTGAGATAAAATTGAGGCTACAGCATGTTCACTTCCATCCGTAGTCAATATTATTTCTTTTCTGAATCAAAGATTTTTGCAATAGGTTTTCTTATTAGTGCCTATTTTAAGCGTTCAAAGTCGATATTTTGCCGTTCAGTCCATTTAAATACTGTATTCTTTCCAGTAATTCTACAAATGGTTCTATTAGGTCTCTCTATCTAGGTAGATATTTGCTAAAAAAAATGTCAATCCCAGAAAGGCTTCTGATTCTTTTTTTTAGTTTTTGGTCTAGATACTTCCGATATTTTATTTATCTGTTTATTGTCTGGTGGAATTCCTTCTTTAGATATTGTTATTCCAAATACGATATTTTTTCGCAATTTAAGTCACATTTATTGCTATTTATCATCATATCAACATTTTTTAATTTGTTTAAAACTTGTTCATGTTTTTTTTAATTTCTCTTTACTGCAAGGACATATGCTTATATTGTCTCGATATATGATTATGTTTCTTACCCCTTCCGCAAGAACCTTTTCGAATGTCTTTTGAAAAATATGGTTTGAAGTCTCGATTTCAAATGGAAAACGAGTACTTCTTATAATCCTATCAGGGTATTAATTATAGTGACTTTAAATTTTCTGCCAATTTCTATTTGATTATATGCCGATTTCAGGTCAATGTTGACAAAGTATTTAATTCTTGTTAATTAATGACGTTTGACGTTTCTATGTTAGGTAAGAAGAATATATCTGAATATAACTGATCAATAAAATAAAAGTAATTAAAAAGACTTGCGATAATGATTAACCTTGAAGTTAAATTTTTGAAGATCAAAGTTAATTAAAAACCATAAGCGAGAAGTGCGGGAGAAGAAAACTCTTAGTATAAGACTTACGTTTACATCTAGCCATTGCAACAGTAAAATGATTAGACTTAACTGTCAATATAGAACTCCAGTTATATTCAAGCCCCGTTCCGACATTATTTCATAGGCCTTATGGTAGGTAACTGTCTAACTTCTCTTATCTCATGTAAGTTTTCCAATCCTGCTTTATGTGTCCAAGGAATTATCTGTTAAATTATCCTGATTCTGAGCAGAAGCATCTTTCTTGCGAGCTTTAAGATTTCTTCGTTGTTCGCTCCGTCCATGGAAATCTATGAGAAAATCAAATGAAAAGAATGTCATGATTATCGATTTCTCCGCCTGCGGCAGGTTGCGCACTAACATGAGATATACGTTGCCTTAAACTGACGATCTAGTGGCCATGTTCGATGATTTTGTCCATTCGTGCACATTACCACGCCATTGTGTAGTCTGTTGATATCTACTCATTTTTCTGTTTAACATCCTTTCAATGAAAATGTTTCAGAGGCTACATTTTGAGAAAAATGCAGTAATAAATAAATAAACACATGAATATTACCTAATTACAAAGAAGAAAGAATCAAGAAGAATAAATGACATAAGAACGTTTTTTCAGATAGGGGATATTAGTTCTAGAGAAAAAGTATGATTCAAAAACTGACGCTTAATTTTGCTAATGGTTGAAACTTAGTAAGTTTTGTTTTTTTTCCAATTTTATCCTGTCGAGATTTTCAAATAATCTGGTAAGAAATCTTTTATAAAAATATATCTTTTGTCTATCAAAACAATTATATGTTACAAAAGAAAGACAAATGTTACAGAATGCGAAGGCCAGTACTAGAATGATCAGCGATTGGCCGGAGTGACTCGTGTCAGGGCATTTTGACAATGATGGATTACCTTTGTCTAGGTTTTGAATATATGTCCAAAACGGTACGAATTCAAGCAAGGATTGCAAGATATCTGAAGCACCAATACGCCTCCCACACCCAAGATTGCGACCGGCTAATACCACCCGCGGAGGGACGCTGAGCCAACGTTCGGCGCGGGTTCCTGTGACATGAATCCTTCTACTGCCACTTAGAATCAAAGCTGCCACTCTTAATAAAAAGAATACCAAAAGTAAATGTACCTTTCGATGATACCGTTTATTTAGTAACGTGGGGATCCCACGATGGCACAGAACGCAACACAAAAACTGACAAAACTGTCATTATTTAGATAGTCACATAAGGGTATTTAAATGATAATCTGACCAAAAATATCAGAAAATTACACTGTTCTAGTATAGCACTCAAAATTCTAGAACTTTGCTAAACAAGCATCTATAGCAGCATTCGAATCTCAGCGAATGCTTCAAATTTTGCCGCTTGGACCAATCTCAGTTCAGATTAATTAATCATTGAGGAAAGAGGGTCTGGATAATCTAATACTCTCATGACATGTTGAAGGCAGGATGGATATGGGAGTAACCTACGTAACGAACTTGTGCAAATAGGTCGTAGAATTGGGATTGGGTGCGATAACGAAAAGAAAAAAAATTACTAAATGCTAAAAGATATAAATTTGCGGATAGTCATAATTACCTAGGTCCTGAAGGAACATAGCACGCGGAAGATAAAAATGATTAGGAGTTTATGATTGCAAATGATGGTGAATATATAATTGAATAAAATGTAATTTTAATTTACTTATTAAAGAAAGAAGTTGATAAATAAAAACTGACATTATTCACCTGATCCGTTTTACCTAACCAGCTTATATTCAGCTGACATTGCGCCAATAGATTATCCCCTTTTTTTGACTGTGAATATGTTGCGATGAGGTGGAGGGAAATTTCTTTATTAAAGCCAGATATGAGAGTTCGTTGAAATATCCTTTCATATCAAAACCGGTGGAATTGTGCGTAAATGATGTCGCAGAGTGCCCGAGAAGTGGTAACAACTCACTGAAAATAATAAAATATAATTGTACAGTGTTTATCAGTTTTAATTTTTAATAAATAATATTGAAAAAAAATTGGCATTATATCTCGTTCAACCTAACAGAAGCATTGACTGGGATATTTTAATTTGGGTGGTATTTAATCAAAGAGAAGAATATAGAAGGATTGATATTTCATATCATTTAATCACTATTTATTGTGTTTAATGAAATATAATGACTTATTTCGCTTTCAGAAGGCATATTTCGGCATTTCAATCAGAATTTAAACTTTTGCGTCCCATTGCCAATTGTGTGGTCATAAATTATTTAAAATTGTCTACTTGCATAATTATACAAGGTGTGGTGGTTAAATAATCGCTTCTTTATATTTTTAATTTCGCGCTTTTGCTTTTTATATTGTCGCTTGCACAACAGAGTAGGGTCAATTTTGGCACCGTCTGTGAGACAAAAGAGCACGATGACGGAAAATTTGGAAAAGACATGCTGTACTGCTTGGCCTTCAATAGGAACATTTCAGAGTGTTTGGGTGTAAATCTGAGGACAGTGCAGAGGAGCCGAAAAGAGTTTAATGAGTCTAATGGTGATTACAAAGGTATGACAGCTCGGAAAACTAATTCTGATTGTTCTGATAAGCAAAAATCCCGAATCTGTTGGCGAGATCCCGGCCATGACTGAAAATGATCCATTCAAGTCAATCAGGTTCATAGCCAGGTAGGTAGTTCTGCCCTGGGTCAACAGGGCAGAACTACTACTTTTGTTTATTTAGTCCGTGCTTGGAGACCCTGTTTCTGGTAACAGGACTGTGCATCATGCCCCTTAAGTATGAGCTCCACTCAGGGCTGTCAGACAATTTCTACGATCACACCATCCCTTACATCTGGCCTCGTAACTCACTAGACTGAAATCCACTTCATTATTATATGTGTGGCACAGCTGAGCGAGAGCCCAACAAAAATCCTTTTAGCACGAAAGATAAGCTGAAGGCAATGATTATGGCGGCATTCACCAACTTAAACAAGGAGACAGTCCAGAAGAGTTTCAAGAGATTCCGAAGTCATCTGGAGGCCATGGTTGAAGCCAATTCTGATTTTTTAAAATAAATCTACTCTTTAGTTTTTCAAGATATTTTCACGTAATTTTAGTAAAAATATCTTTTAAAATGAGATGTCAGTGTTATTTTCATTTTTGCGTAATTTAGACGAAAATGTATCCATAGGCTGTTCCTCTTGCTAACGACCATATATTTTGTTTATTTAGTCCGTTCTTTTCAATTTTTTTCTACCTTGAATTAAAGGTCCTGTTGTTTTTTTTTTGTGCTTTCCATCAATACCGTGTTGATGGTATACATCTCATTTATTAAGCTCAAATGACTATGATATTTGAAAATGTGAGATATAGTCATAAGTTTACGTTTTTATTTACTTTCTCAGTAGTATATGATAGACAAAGAAGCACTAAAAAAACAACTCAGAGGTAAGAAGACATAAGTAGTTTTGATATATTCCCGCATTTATGTGTAATTATACAAGAAAATCAATATGCAGAATATCATTTGGAATAAAATAAAATATATAAAATAAAATATAAAAGTGGTTATAAAATACCAATCTCAAAAATTCGAAATGCTGTTACAAAATATCCCCAAATCTCAGTGCCCAATGGAAGAATCTAAAACACATTTTCTCGGTTCGTAATGATAACCTTTAATCGCATTTCCGCTAGTCTTTAACCTGAGTCCCCGCTATTGATCCTTTTGTATACCTGTTACTGATTTATCCATTATTGCTGAGGTCGAACCACATTATTCAATGAACATTAATTTCACACTAATAATTTCTTGATAGAAAAAAATCAAAGGGTATACAAAATCCAAATTAAGATTATGGCATATTAGCAAAGATATAACTAGCTGCTTAAATATTATCTCTACATATGAGTGTCTTCATTTGTGAAGATTAGCTTGGCAAGAGCAATCAATACTCTATCACTGTATGGGAATCGAACTCGGAAAAATTGGAGAGGAGTGTCTAAGATAAATTATGCTAATTTTTCTTATGTATCTATATTGTTTAGTTTCTTCTGACCCAACGACATATACAGGGCTTCCCCAGAAAATTGACATCATTTTCTAATCTAATAATATAACCAATTCTCGCTCAAATGATGTTAAATTTTAACAAAATGTGTAAAACTAAGTTGACTGTGCCAACTTATCTCAATGAGAGGAAGGTGAATCAGGTGTGCAGGTGATAATAACAATGAGCTGTTGAAATGGCTACCACGTTCTCCTGACTTGACAGATTGGGGTTGTTTGAAAGGAGAGGTTTATATCCCTCTCTTTCTACAAGCCTAGAAGAACTTAAACAGAGAATCACTGAGGTGCTGGAGAATGTTACACAATACATGCTACAGGGTGTTTGGCAGAAGCTGAACTACTGACTTGACGTGTGTCCTGACACAGGTGGTGCATATATTGAACATTTGTGAAGCTTTATGAAATCGGCCATAAAATCTGCATCACTGTGAATATCTTTTTCGAATTTTGATAAATAAATCGTCCAACAAATAATTGTTCACCATGAAACCTATTTAGCTTCGTTTGCTTAGGATATGTAATTATACGAATATTCACATTTTGAATGATGTCAGTTTGGGGACACTTTGTATATATATATATATATATATATATATATATATATATATATATATATATATATATGTGTTGGTTTGATCTTACAAGTACAATGTGCTCATAGTTCTCATTATAGCATGCCTTTACTTTGCTAAACTTAATCTGGCACAAGTGCACAGCAAATTAATATCGATTGGAGATAAAATTCATCACAATTATTCAATTTAATTGTGAACCAAATTCCTCTGGCCTACGGCAATATCACGGCCATATTACGTTGAAACATTGATTCCTGTAAGATCACCTAAGTTAACAAACGTCAACATTAGATAAGTGACCACTTGGGAATAAAAGATGTTGTATGATTCGATGTGCATGACTCGGAATTGTTAATTGGAGAGCCGAGTTTCAAATTCAGTTGTGTTCGTTATATTCACTTACGCGTCAGTACCTTTAGTAAAGCCATGAATCCATCTATTCCCCTAGCTTTGGGTTAATTAGTAAGAATTATATCACTAAATCATTATTATCTAAAAAAAATATTTACAAGCTAAAAGTATTTTTTGACTTTGAATAACCTGCAAAGTATTGATAAGTTGTAGAAAACAAATAAATAAATGAAAATTCTGCTAAACACCACGCTAGTAGTTAACTGGAGGATCAATTTTTTTCAAACGAGCACCAAACAAAGACAGCTGTGACGTCGTTCCCTGGTCGCAGCGCCAACCGTGACGTTATATTCTGGTCTACCACGGCACCAACTGTGACGTCCCTAAACAGCACCAATTGTGACGTCCTCGCTGCGGCGCCAGCTGTTCGCTCCTCGCTGCTCCGTTCGGGTGTCGCTGCTCCAAACGTGACGTCCGCCTGTCGCGTCAGTCGTGTTGTCTCGTCCTGTGACGACCTACTGGCTTGGTATCGGTCGCGGCACCCAAATGTGACGTTCTAACCTTTTGGTGATTCGGGTGGGAATCTGGTTAGATTTGATATCAGCCTCGTCGTTCCCAACTCGCTTCCAACGCCTGGTTACCAAGGTAACTGCATTGATCCCCAGTCTGCCTACCCACGTTGTGAATTGATCTTAGGCAGACGAGATCGAACAGTGGTTGGGGCCGAAATGCAAACGGAGTTCAAGGGGGGTGATACCACACAAATATGCATAAAAGAAAATAAAATGAAAACTCAAAAGTTCAAAGAAAAGGTAACAAACTTTATGTCTAGTTGTTCGATACATAGGACTGCATCTATCTCCCGACCCGTTCTATGGATTGTGACACGTCGTTTTTCGTTAGGCAAGTTTTAACGCTTCAAGTTGTTTGCTATCTAAGAAATTGGTGTTTCGGTGTGTCTTTGGACGAAAGTCGAAAAAAAACTTATTGTGGTGGTCTGGATCTAAGTCGTCCTTCAAAATAATTGTTCTTGGGTTGAAGAGGAGTTCGGAATTTGCGTGAATCTTGGTCAGCTATATGCGAGGCGGCTTCAACTGGAGACTGACTCTTCGCTGCAACTCAAACTCAAACTGAAATTGGAACTGGAACTCACTGGGACTGATTTCTGCTCGTCGTGGCTTCGCTTATATGGACGCCGACCAAAACCGGGGTGGGTCTGTCGGCGTCGGGGTTTCCTCGATAATTCTAAATACATATCCACCTCTCTGGTTAGGAATTTCCACTTTTTTCCATTTTTGGGAACCTTTCCTCACTTCCACCTTCTCACCATACTTCAGAGGGCGTGAACTGCCCCCCCCCCAATTCTTCGTAGCGGCTTCTCATACCTACACTCTGGATGGGCGGCGACAGCCTCCTTCGTGCGTCACGTGATCACCACTTGACCAATGATGTCTTAGTCGGGCGTGGACGGATCCGCGGCTTTGTTTCAGGCAGAAAAAAAAATATGTTGCTTAACTAAAAAAAATTATCTTTCCTCCTCCTTCGTGCGTCACGTGATCACCACTTGACCAATGATGTCTTAGTCGGTCGTGGACGAATCCGCGGATTTGTTTCAGGAAGAAAAAAAATATCTTGCTTAACTAAAAAAAATTATCTCTTCTCTTTTACTTTTCTTCCTCTTAATCGCCGTTATCATTTCTCTAGCCGCAAACGGGACAATATGAACAATGGCGGTCATAACTCTTGTTCTACACGTGGTTTTCGTCAGGTATTTTATCGCTAATTATCCGAATGTGTGGTCTTCTTAACACGGCCAACGTCGCCCCGAAAAGACATTTCTAAATTCCTATTCATTTCCCTTCGGTACATATTTCTGATAACATAATTTTATTATCGCAGGCCAAGGATGTTCCGTCGAAGGAAATCGGTCAGCGGACACTCGTGGGTGGCTTTTAATTTTTTCATATCTGTCCAAAGTCCTTTTAGTTGCCTGTTTTTCGTCACTTATCGAAATAACATTTTCATTTGAATTTTTCTTTGGTCAGTCGGTCTGTAGTTGATAATAAGATGCCTTCCCGTACCAATAGTTTGTTTTCATATCCTTAGATAACACAGCCGTCGCCAAAACAAATCTGATTCTTTCTTTCTTTCTTTCTTTCTTTCTTTTTTCTTTCTTTCTTTCTTTTTACTCAGAATTTCCCTGTCATTGTAATGACACCCTTTCGCCATTTGTTACTTATCAAAATATCCCTTATCCATTGTCTCTTAGCCGTGTGTGTGTTCTGCTTATCATCCACGATTCGGTCCTTAGGCTCTCCTTTTCTTCTTTTCTTTTTCTGCCTCTTTAAATGGTGCCACACAGCGTCTTCGAATAATAATGATTTTTTCTACATTTTATTTATCTTGAAAACTCAAGCCCTTTTTAACTTTTAATACAGAAGTGTCTCACGTGGGACATTTTTCAATACCCACAATAATTTTCTCCCCTGATTGGAAACGAGAACGACAGTGTTTTTCCAAAAGGCTAAGTTCTTACGTAGAAGACGTGATTACGGGGGAAATATATACATTACTGGAAACATGGATTTACCATACTTTAATGAAATACATTTGCAGATAAGGATCTGTTCCCTCCAGTAAAGGAAATATTGTGACCACCGTGGAATGTGAACCCCATTTACAAAAGATATATCCTGAAGAGTTTCTATAAATGAATGTTTCGAAGTCATGTGGTTATTTTCTTTTATGGTGCGGATAGATTTTCATAAAACGGAGATGTTTTATCAGGAAGAATATTACAAATTTATAACCTATTAAACTGAATATTCCCTCGGGATTTTAGAACATATTCGATTAATATATCAATGTGGAAAGAAAAATGGACTCTCATACTTGCAAAGATAAAAAACTAGTTTGTACGTTTCTAGCTGGTTTGTAGTACAAACAAACATATTACTTTGGTCAGAATGCATGTCTATCGATCTATTTTATATGCTGAGAATATTTTTCTTTTTTTCATTCAGACTTTCTTTATTTGTCACTTTCTTTACTAGTTACAGTGTCATGTCATTTTTATATCACGTTCATCTATCTATCTATCTATCTATCTATCTATCTATCTATCTATCGTTGTCTGTTCATTATCTATCTAGCTATCTATCTATCGTTGTCTGTTCATTATCTATCTATCTATCTATCTATGAAGAAATATAGTCTTAAGATGTGCTATATTTATGGGATAAAGGGCTCAATATCAGAGATAGAGAATGTGGTGGCCTGACGATTGCATCTAGCCTGAAACAGACTGTCACCTCTCTAAGTGTTGACTTCTATGTTCACTTATATATATATATATATATATATATATATATATATATATATGTATATATATATATATATATATATATATATATATATATATATATATATATGGAAGAGGTTATACTTGTTTCAACGAGAGAAAAGTGTATATTTTAAAAGAAGAGAGAAACCGCAAACATTTTTGGATATTATGTGGACTTTTCTTTTTAAATATATATTATGATTTATTTTCCATAATTTTGAAACACGTGTTTCGGGTCTCGCGACCTTCTTCAGGCAAAGAGTGGATATTTCCACATATTATTGAAATGAATTAATTTTCCTTATGTTTTTCGATGTTAAACATTCCCTTTTCAGTGTGGTAGTGATACAAATGTATTTCTTGGAAATTCATACACAAATGTTCTCACGGACACATGGCACAGTGGATAAAGGCGTTGATTAAATCCAGTGACAGGACCCAAAGAGTGTGAGTTCAATACCTTGTTAAGGCAGTGGAGAACTTGGAGAAGTGAATTTGCAAGTGATAACTGATATCCATTAAACATGGCACATGGGACTAGAACAGTCTACCCCAGCGACTGAAATAAAGGGTTCAGTTCGACATCCCATCTACCTACATGGCCATCCCAGAAAATAATATATTTAGTACCACCAAGAAACTCCCCATCTACCTTGTTTTAGTTAAAACATAAAAGAAATAATTGAACTCAAAAAAAAAATCTAAAAAAGTTTGTCCTCAAGTTCCCATAGGAACTTAACAAAGATAAAGAAATCTCTTTCCTGGGCATTTAAATAGATACAAATAGCAACACATTTACTACCTTTTCGTATATATAAAAAAAACAACCAGCAAAAAACTCTTGCACTCTCAACTATAAGAATGAATGTCCAGATTACTATAAAATAGCACTTATTGCGAGGCATCTACAACATTCTTGACCGCATTTACAATACAAAAAATTACTAATTGACAACACATCTATCCTCCACCATGAAAACAAAAGAATTAGATTACATATATATCGAAACATGATTCGTTGAATAATTTAGACGTGTTCTATCAAAGACAAAATTGTTTTGTTTATCTAAAAGTTTCTCTATCTCAGTTTGTTCCTATCTATCTATCTATCTATCTATCTATCTATCTATTTGTATATATGTGCATGTATGTATATATATTTATATTTGGTTTGTTTAGTTTTTACGTCGCTGTGTGTGTTGATATATTTATACTTGCTTCTGTATGTGTATATATACATATGTGTATGCGTGTGTATATATATATATATGTGTGGGTATGTGTAGACATATATTTGTGTGTATTTGTGCATACGTATATATGTATATATGTGACTGTACACTTATATCTGTATGTAATTCTTATTATCTTATTTTCTTTCACCTAATGTATAATAAGGAGTATATTGACTTATATTATAAAATATATATTTTTTATAGATGTTTATGTTTGGAATTTTCGTTTTTTATATATTAGATAATGTTATTTTTAAACATATATAGCTGTTTTAATGTCCTTTCTTTACCTTTCTTTGTTCTATTTGGCCATTTTTATCAATGCATATTTGCCCGTATAAGTTATATTTTAATAAGTGCTTAGCATTCGTTTAATAACACTTTCAGTCTTGAATATTTCTTGGTTGTTGTATCAGATTGTCTACATCAATGTATGTGGATGTGTGTACATGTATTCATCGGTGTCTATGTGTATAGAAAATGCAGGCAAATTTAATTGTGTATGTATGTATGTGTTCGTTTTCTTTTTATATAAAGAGCCGTGGAGATGTTTCCTGTCTCGTCACTTTTTTGTGTGTGTATATATATAAATATGTCCGGGTGCTTATGTATTATAATCTGAGTGTGTTTGTATTGTTTTACGCGAGAGGTTAGCATCCCACTCACACACTTGGAATTAAAATGTATACATTTTGTCAGGAAGACCATCCGATATTAGCGTCTATTTTAACGTAATTTCAATGAAAAAATAAATTGAATAACATATGTATTTTTCTTTTTTTCTCAGTAATTTTATAATTTTAAACTTAATAGAGATTAAATTTAGAATTTAAAATTGGTAATCTTTTACTTTTAATTTTGATATCAAATTTTATCATATAATTTAATACTTAGTGGTTAGAATAAATTCTATTTTAGTATAATCCCAACTTTAAAGCTCTTAATAGCTATTATAACCTTACTTCGTTGTCAAGTTTTTTGAATTCTCTTATACTTGTGTTTTGATTGGTCATTCTAGCTTATGCAACAGCGTTTTCCCCTTGAGAAGGATCGTTAATTAATTTGAAACTTTTAAAACCATTTATTCTACATCAACATCATCACTTGATAAGACACTGGAGGTGTTGAAGCAAAATGGCTATTTTTGTAGTGATTTTATAACATATTTATGTTATAATTTTTAAATAAATAATTATATCTGCTCTACTCTGTATTGAGCACTCTGTTAAGAATAGTAATTTTTTGGTTATTGTAATTTATTCCGTATACACCAATCCTATATATATATATATATATATATATATATATATATATATATATATATATATTAAGCGAGTTCAACCCAAGCAAGCCGGTAAACCCGCTGAAATACAAGGAGGCAGATTGTTTTGTGTATTCGCGTGTAAATACAAAGAATTTAGATCATTTTAATTTTCATTTTAATTATAACATGCGATATGTTAGGGAGGAAACACATTTACAGTAGGCAGTTTGATTTAGGCATAGTCGCATGGTCTCTGGTGTTGTTGGCAAATGTTTAGAGTTCACAGATAGTAGACTATTGGGGTAACTACTCGTGTTTTGGGGGCTGTAAACGATAAAAGAAATCAATACACGAACTTAGAAAATTTGAATCCTTTTTAATTAATTCTTATGCTATATCACAGACATGCAACACTTTTACAGAAGGCAGATATATTAAGTGTAGTCAAGCGTTGTCGGTTGGTATTTACTGTTCCCTGATAATATTCGAGCAACTGCTGGGCTTTCTTTATGGTCCTGGCACATAAATCAATACACCGAAAAATTGACCATACTGAACTGATCAGACTTACTATCAAGACAAGAGTAAATAATTGTGTCATCAGAATAGCTCACAAGTTGAGAGCTGATACAAGCCACATATATACGGTGTGTATCAAAAATATTTTTACAAAGTTTGTAAAAAGTTTTTTTAGAATAGAATATATATATATATATATATATATATATATATATATATTAAATTTAGATTTTTTTATGCGTTTAGGTATATAATCTACCCAGTTTCATTTAGATTATTTTCGTTTTGCCCCATCACCTTTTTATTAAATGTTAACAGAAGATCCGCCAAGATCCTTCGAGCGCATCTGTAGTGGCATCAACATTAATAAACAACACACACACTCATATATATATATATATATATATGAAAATTCTTTGTATTTGTTCGAAAATATGACATTATTTTTATTGTTATTACGAAAAAACATAGTATTTAGTGACGACATTTGAAGGTGAAGACCTCCTGATCTTTGAAAATAATGAAATTAATAGCTTCCGGTCTAGAGATTGAAAGTTTTATTTCCTTTAATAAGTAATTCGATCTCTAAGTTGGTAGACTTTAATTTCCCAGTTTGAAAACAATAAAGATGCCCACGCAAATTTCTCTTATCACTAAGTACAGCATTTATATTATTAATTTTAATATCTTTGTATGTTTGTGTGATTTAATCGAAGTAAAATTTGGAACTAATTTTTTCTGAATTTCTGTGATGAGGAGTTATAATCGTTCATAATATTTATTTTCTGTATATTGTCCTCATCTTTGTTGTCTTTATCACAACAGCTACTGTGGAAGGAGGTCAAAATAACGGACAGGGATGAAAACAGGGGAGAGTTACACGTCTGAAAGAATTAGCACACATGCTAGTCTATGAGGACCTCCTTAGTAGGCCTAGTATAGAAATAAATACATTGATCTCCCTGAGAATATATTCATATCATCAGTAAACACCTATGCCGATGACACGACTATATACTGTTACTTCTCTAAAACTCTCGATGGTCAGAAATTGGCGACTGATCTCTCTTTCGATCTTGGACAAACTACCCAATGATGTAAATGCTAACTAGTTACATTCAATGCCGCGATGACCAAGTTCGTTACATTCCATCATCGCCGATCTGACCGCTATCATCAATCAGGATGAACGGAGGTTCTCTCGGAGAAGTACCGTGCCTTGAAAGACTGTTGGAGCTCAAGCTCACACCCGACCTCAACTGGAACTCATACATATGATCCATTGCTCAGGATGCAGGCAAAATGACCGGCTTTCTGTACAGCTCCAGTAAATACCTGGCTTCACCTGCTATCTTCTACCTTTTCTAGAACCAATCAGGCCGAAAATGGGGTACCTTTATCATATTTGGGCGGGAGCTTCCCAGACCACATTCTCCTTCATAGATAGAGTTCAAAAGTGTCTCCTAGCATCAGAATTATTCTCTCTCCCACAGGTGGTATGCGGCAAGCCTCCCACTTGGACGAACTATGTTTCCTGGTCCCGCCGAGGCAAACCTTCCCAACAAAAAACATGCCGTGCCACTTACATAGTTACAAACCACCTAAATTCTCTCTGTATTCCATCAGTGAGAAATAAGTTCCACTCGAGTAACTTCTCGCAAACCACTGCCCTGTGCAACCGACCTTCAAATAGACGTTTCACCGATCACTACTATCTTAACCTGTTCATGGCTAGGGTTAATCGTTATCTTCTATACACACAAATGACCCTCAAACATAATGCTCTACTTTGAGTCCACCCTCGGACCTTGTAAAAGATATACCTCGCTGTAAAACATATGGGAGCTGCTAATACAGGGGACCGACACTATTTTTGGGAAACTTTGAAAAGTGTGCTTAAAGGTGTGTTTTGCTGCCGAGAGCTTTTGTGTTGATGAGTAGGTAGTTCAGCAGTAACTGTCCATTAATGGTATGAACATTGATTGATGGGTTTGTCTTTGGTTTCATATTTTCTTTATTTTTACTTCAACTTAGGCGAAACTATTTTTCGGACATGACACAAATTCCGGGTTTTTTTTAATGATTTAGTCGTCGAACGTCTAAAATATGCAAATTTTCTGCAGATAAATTGTACCCTGACCATTACATTTGAGCATCTTTACCATTCACTGCGAAAACGTATTAAAATCCTGAAGAAGAATGCATTCAAAAGAAGTCATCAGTTTGGTCCAAAAGAAGAGAGAAGACGGGCTCAACATCCGAAAGATCGCCGCTGAGATGAAGCTACCGAAGTCAACAGTTGAACACATGCTAAGTACAGACTATGAGCGGAAGAAGAAGAAGAGAGGAAGGAAAAAAACAATTTCCAAGAGAACAGAAAGAAGAATGAAGAGGAGTGTTACGAGGTTGTTATCATCTGGAGAAAAGGGGACAGCGAAGAAAGTAAAGGAGAAGTGTGCATTTGACGTCAGTGTTCGAACTGTACAAAGAAAGCTACACGAAATTGACTTAAGTATGCTAAAATCAAGAAAAGAATTACACTAACGAGAAAACACAAGGAGGCAAGGCTGGGAAGCGCCAAAAAATGGATAACAAACCATGTCGACTTCAAGAAAATGATATTTACTGATGAAAAACGTTTTAAGTTCGATGGACCTGACGGGTGGTGTACATGGTCGAGAAAAAGTGAACCTGTTATTCTCAACAAGAGAGAGATGGGAGGAGGAGGAGTCATGGTTTGAGGTATGGTATTTCCGAATGGAAACTTGTGGCTCGAGTGATTAAAAGGACGTCAAAATAACTTGAGCTACAGAAAACATTTGGAAAAGAGAGCCCTACCACTCATAGAAAAAGAAACAGGAAGTAATTTTATTTTGCAGCAAGATAACTGCAGCATCCATGTGGCAAAATTAGTGAAAAATTGGATGTGTGAAGCAAATATAACTACTCTGGAATGGCCTGCGAGAAGTCCAGACTTAAATTTAATTGAAAACATATGGGAAATGCTTGTAGATCTTGTTTACGACGGGCCAGAAATAACCAGAGAGGCTGAACTGTGGCAGCGCATACAAGATGCTAAAAATAGACTGCTAGAAACACGAAGAGACGTTATTATCAATATGTACGAACATTATGAAGATAGACTGATAGAAGTCATTGAAAAAAAGTGTGCTGCCATAAACTATTAGCATTGTTTCTGCAATGTCCGAAAAATACTGTCGCCTGTGTAATGTGAAAATTTGTAAAAAAATAAAAATACTTCTAATTTGAATTCTGCTTTTCCATTTTTAGTATTGAAACAGTTTTTAAATGTTATTGCCATTACACTAAAGCAGTACAGACTGCCTGTGCTATTCAATCTAATCCTATGTTGATGGCACGTACGGTTGGAATGTTTCATGTAGTGTTAGAAATCATATGATGGTAGCTGAAAAAAAATGACTGAGTGAGTCTACATAGGCTGTTGTCAATTAATACCAAGACACAATTACATTGCCAGTTCGAAAGCAGCAAGTAGGAATTATGGATTTGTAAATTAACGCGGCGGGGAAGACGAAATGAGAAAATAATTTCTAAACGAGGATAATGTGTCATTTACGCATTTAATGGGTTATTCGTTTATCAAGCGTTAGTAATAAGTCATTAGCTATGATCAATAGTGCTGGTAAAGAAGCTTCACCCAAGCGGGAAAAGGCTATTAATTCCTCCGCTGAGAACCTTTTTTTTCATGAATAATTGCGATTTAGTAAGGTCAATGAAATAAAATAAGAACACTCTGTTCTCCCAAGGAAAAACATTGAATTTCCGCTGTCAAAACTGACAATGGATATAGTAGATACTTTATGTTATTTGTATGTACAGCGAACTACTCATATTTTCCTTTATCTATACTTAGAAATACAATTTTAGCGTACCAATAATAATTTTTTTATACTATTTTTTTTTTATAATTTGTAGTTTTCTTTATTTCAGGAATTTTAAATAAATATGGCCATGCCATTACCGAAAGAACAAAGAGTGAAAGCAGTTCAACATTATTACCAAAATAATAAAAACGAACCAAAATCTTTTATTATTTTATTAGAAGGATTTAACATTCGGCAAGTGAAAATCCAATGAAATAAAAGAACCATTGTTGAACACACCTCAAAAATCCAATAAACAAGTTTCTTCAGAGTTGTGTATCCGTGATAGATGTGTCGTGTTGATTCTTAAATAATGACACCTTACATCCCTAGATTGTTACAAAGTTTGCAAGATGGAGATGCAGATAGACGATCAGAGTTTTGCGAAATTATCCTGAATAAAGTCAATGATGATGAAAATTTTCTTGATAAGATATGGTGGTCAGATAAAGCAACCTTTAAATGGAACAGGCATATTAATCACAACAATTGCGTGTACTGGTGCGAGGTTACCCCAAACCTTGGAAAAAGATGTTAATCTACAAGGAGTAACGGTTTGGGCCACCATTTCATCCAGGGGAATAACAGGACCAATGTACATTGTTGGTACTGTTAAACAAGATCATTATTTATATATGTTGCAACCTGAATGCTGGTTGTGGGTTAAAATAGGTACCTCCAAGAGATCGCTAAAAAAAAGAGCATAGCATGATGAAAAAGACGCCAAATTTGACGAAAACAAATTTTTTCGCCTAAATGTTTATATTATTATTAAGAGGAAAGATCAAAGTTTATTTTAATTATTTTTTCAATTTTTTCCGTCTTTTTAGAACATTCTAAATTTTGATTAAAAAATCTTGTTTCTCTTTGTATCACCGGAACTAGTAAAATAACATATATAATTTTTAGCGCTTTTTTTTTTTTGTGTGACACACATTAATTTGGAAAATCTTGCTAAAATAAAACTAATTGTCGGATGTTAATGAAACTTTCAGAAACTATTCACAGATGATCGAAATTATTACAAATATGTATTTTTTAATGAAAATCATGGCAGAAATATTTTTTTATATTTATTACCCCCCCTCCAACTAATTTCATGAAAACGCTAGAAATTCGATCGCGTCAGGTTTAGTGATTACAATAGTTAAAAGGACAAGGCTTTGAGGAATGCAAATCATGTTTTTTGTACATCTCTACCTGAAAATCAGCTCTGAATTGTAACAAACAAAACTCAATAAAACAAAGATATTATTTAATTTCAAATGCTTTTGTTTGCTTTTTGTTGTTTTTATGAATATGGACAATAATTTCTGAAAGCAAAAAAAATTTTGATGAAAAATGAATTTTTAATACAATTATTTGTTATTTTTTTAATTATAATAGATTTTTACATTTAAGTTGTTAAAATATTATAATATTAGTTAAAAGTCGCATCGGGTTTCCTAAGTGTCCTTATGAGATAGATCTTTTTATATATATTCATGAAATTTATATGATCTTATTTTTATATTAATCTCAGTTATGAGATTTTTCCATAAATGAAATATCAAAATGAATAATAAAATGAATGAAAATACAAATAACACGGTAAAATGTAATAAATGTACATAAAATTATAGTATTTTATGTACACTTTTGATAAAATTTCATAAGAAAGGTACCTATAAATTAATTATATACATTTCTTATGAAATATGTAATTTAATCTCACTCTTAACAGTCTTATTTTAATTTATTTATAATATATTTTCCATAAAGCATCATAAACGTAAAGGTGAAAGCTCAGTACAAAAAAAAATAGAGCGCTGAAAGTTTTCCTTAAAAATACCGAGGTAAATAATTTGTTCACTTAAATGTAAATAATTTCACTTTTCTCCTTCCGTAGAACAAATTACCCTCACGGAATCCGTCAATATGTCATTCATTACCTGTCAAGTGACGCGAAAGTTTATGACCTGCTTTGTTTTATTTTCAAATTACATCTTTTCGGAGCAGGAGCTAAGTTAAGCTTGGTTCAAAATATTTTAAATAAACATTATAATTTCTGATTTTCTTAAAATAAGTTTTGAAAAAATGATAATTGATAATTAAAAGAATTTCAAAATGAGATTTTCAGTTTTTTTATAAAATTGAGAAAAATAGTCAATTTTGCTGACATAAAAAAAACAAGATATTTAACGAAAATTTCGGACGTGATAGGAACGATTTAAAAATGTAAAATATATATATATATATACCCCGAAAATACTTTGATCTTTCCTCTTAATAATAACATAAACATTTAAACGATAAAACTTTGTTTTCGTCAAGTTTGGCGTCTTTTTCTTCATGCTATGCTCTTTTTTTTTAACGATCTCGTGGAGGTACCTAGTTAAAAATCACAATGATATTTACTTTCAACGTGATGGCCCGCCGCCATATAATAGCTTACGCATTCAGGAATGATCAAATCCTAATTTCAAGTTGAAGTGGATAGGAAGACGTGGAGCAGTTGAGTGGTCATCAAGATCCCCAGACTTTTTTCTTGGGAGGGGGTGTACTGAAATAAAATCCGAAAACAGTTACTGAATTAAAACAAGCGATTTCTGATAAATGCTTTTGAAATTAATGTAGAAATGTGTCAAATGGTTTGTGGGAGTTTTTCAGATAGGGTTCAGCGTTGTATTGATCATGAAAGGGACATTTTGACTATGTTAAATAGTATGTTAATGATAACAAATTATGTTGTTTTTATGCAACAATACTTATAAATCTTCTTAAACTACTGTAATTTATTTTTGTTCAATAAAAGTTAATAAATAAAAAGGGCATTTTTTATGCCGCAACCTTTACATTCAGCTCATTGTGTTCAATTTAGGTTTCCAATTCTTTTAAGACATACCCTAATTTTTAATGCCAATATTTTTCTCTCTTTTAATGCTGAAGAATCCTATCGCAGAGACGTGAGGCGACTAAATGTTTGTTGCCTCAACAGTGAATGATAAAACGGGAATAAAGTATCAAACCCAGTCCAATCCTACAGGATAAAAAATACAAAGGTACGGTCATATTCTAGTGTTGTTTTATTTTTCAGTATACTCACAGGCATGCATATATATATATATATATATATATATATATATATATATATATATATATATATATATACATATCTATATATATATATATATAATGTCAAATTTATGGTCAGTATCGTCACCGTGGGCAATCAAAACATTTGACGTATTATTTTGTAAAATGTCCCTTTTGTTTTCATATAATTAATTTACATTCCCTAAGGTGTTTCCTATATATTTTTGTGACCATTATTGCAGGCAATGGAGTAAACTCCTCCTTCAGTTTTTAACTTATTGTTTTCTTCAATATTGACTAAGTCTTTTATTGTTTTGGATGTAGAAATAACAACTTTTACGTTGAGTTTACATAGACTTTTTCGGTTATAGATGTGATAGAATTAGTATCCAGATTAGTATATCTTTTTGATTCATTGTGTTTCTTAGGAGTAACCGTTTGTTTTTTGTTTCAGAATATTTTATGCGCCTTTCTTTTGCACTGAATAAAATAATTAGCTAATTATTTTATTCAGTGCAAAAGAAAGGCGCATAAAATATTGGAGAAGTTTGAAAGAGTTTTCAATGTATTTCTCCTCTTCGTGTAAATATCACATTTTTCGGTTGCCTAACGTAACGAGTCTGGCCATACCTTTGCCATAAAAAAATGCTACTCTGATCAAAGGACGAAACAATTCACTATGAAGTAAATGTCTACAGAGTGTCTTAATCGTCAGGTCATCTACAGTTAATTTGCTCTTACAATATTTCATCATTCCTGATAGATCTTCTAATATCCCAGTGTGGAATATCTACTTATAAAAAGTTATGGGAAGAAAAAGAAAAAGACACTAAACGAATTCGGCTAAATAAAAAATCCCCAGTACTCCTTGTTGTGCGCATGTGTAGTCTTACCAACATAACACAATTTAGTCCGATGAAATCCTCAGTGCAAAACGTGTCGCAAGTAACCTTTTTCCACTTTGTCATACAAGTTGCACAATATTGTTCTTGAAATATAAAAATGGATATGGATATTATCTCATATATATATATATATATATATATATATATATATATATATATATATATATTCATGAATTATTCATACAAAAACAAATGCAAAGGTTAATGATTTAATTGGCGAGAAATCCATCATCGCAAACAATTCAAATAATATACAAAAAACCCCGAACCTGTTATGAATGAAAAGATCCTTGTTTCTATAAATTTCTGCTGCATTAGTTATTATTTTTACTACAAGCTTTCGTCTGTTCCTACAGACATCTTCAGGTATGGAATAGATCTTTTCTCTCAGTAATAAGAGGACAACGAAAATATATGTATTGTTGTATCCGAAAATGCTATTGGAAATGAGTTATTGTTTTTGGAGCATGCAGTAGCAACGCTGAGTTTGATTTTAAATTTTACAGTTGTGCGTTCTTGTACAAATATGGTGATAAGCGAATTTTTTACTGGTAAATTTTCTGTCAAAGTGGCATGAACTATATTGTTCAATAATTACAGTAATGTCGCACTTATTATCCAAAAGTCGCACTTGGATCAGTTATTTTAATTTTGATAAACGTGCAATCAATTTACAAATTCATGAATTATTCATACAAAAACAAATGCAAATACAAATCCAATAGCATTTTTCGGATTTCAGCCATATTCTCTCACGGACTTCAGCCACCAGTTCCTCATACCGAAGCAACTTTCTTTGATGGGCCTCTTCAATCCCTTCTTCCCATGCTACTGACGCCATCAATCAGACCAACTGATCTAAACACCTTCAATACTCTCCCAGTTAAGCCATCGACCCTGCTAAGCCTGCGGGACAGTCCGCACTAAACGCCTCTTCTCCTCGAGCTTTCGAACCCCGTTCCTGCAACTTGCGTTGCTCCTGTCTATTGGCCTCTGACCAGAATCTCTCTCTCTCTCTCTCTCTCTCAACTAGACTAAGTCCAGCACGTCCCTTCTAAACTTCTGCATGCTTTACCATCACTTCCACTGCTGACATCACGTCTGACATTTTCCACTTTCTTCCTGTCTTCACCTCTGGCACATTTTCCCAGATTACAGCATCCCTAGACTCACACAGCATGAACTCATGAACTGCAATCTCACATCTGCCGCCTTGTACCCCTCCACCAAAGAAGTAAGAGGTAACTGAAGCCCCACCACCCCACCGAACTGCCATACAAAGCGACCGGCGACAGAATCCTTGTAACACCAAGCCACTTCCGCGTGCATTTACTAATTTTTCTCTCAATTATCTCAACTAGACAGTGCCACCTCATATATAGTCAGCGACCACATTAATTTAGGCATCAATCCAAAATGCATGCACCACACCTTAAATTTTCCGGGAAGCCCACATTGGTCTATTCTTCGCGACCCACCTCCGCTTGTTGCTGGATTTCAATCCGACGGTGATGATCTGTCACAGGGAAGTTATGCCATCCCCCAAGACTCTTTACATCTTGCTCCCGCACTGTTGGTATCTTTTCACCTGCGATGGAAAACACTTCACGTATGACAGAACCTCCCTTCATAGACAGTGACCCGCTTTTCTTTGGTTTGAAGGCCATCTGACTCCATTCTACCAACTCTGCAAGTCTATCCTGAACCAGCTCTGCTTTCCTATCATCTTAAATTATCATCAAATCATCCATAAATGCTCGGATTTTGACCGCTTTCTGCAGGAAGCGGTACAGTGGCTTCGGCCCTCTCAAGATCACCTCCATCACCATCACAAACAGTACTGGAGAGATGGCACATCCCATAGCAATACTCATTTGCAGCTCCACATACCTTGTAGTGTACTTCATCGTCAAAAAACGTAGTATGAACTGATTGAAGTACATAACTAGACAATCCCTGAGTCTCTGCCGAACGTAAAAGAATTCCAATGCCAACTGTATCATGCTATGCAGAACTGAACCATACGCATTAGCAAAATCTAACCAGATGACATGCATATTCTTCACTTCAATTTTAGCCTCACGGATCTTTGCCCAAATCATTGACACATATTCCAAGCAACCTGGAAACCCCGGGACTCCTGACTTTTGAATAATAGTGTCTATATAGTTATTCCTAAGCAGGTAACCTGTCAACCTCCTTGCCAACACCTTAAAATATCACCTCCCCTTCAACGTTCAGGAGTGATATTGCGCGAAACTGACTAAATGTCAACGAACTCTCCTCCTTCGGTATATACACACCATCAGCTCGACACCAACAGTCCGGAACATCACCAACTTCCCAAATCTTCACAAGAAGCCTCCACAAACAGCTCAGCAGCCTGGGACACCTCTTGTAGACAGCATATGTCACCCCATTAGGAACACCCGCAGAGAAGGCTCTTGACCTCCATACAACTCCTTGACCTCCTTCTAAGTCACTGGAGTCTCATCACCTCGGCTGGTAACTCTCTGCTGGTATCTGAGTATATATATATATATATATATATAGCATCCGTATATATATATATATATATATATATATATATATATATATACCGGATGCCGGATGCTATATATATATATATATATATATATATATATATATATATATATATAAGTGAACATAGAAGTCAACACTTAGAGGCGACAGTCTGTTTCATGCTAGATTCAATCGTCAGGACACGAGTGCTGAGTATTTTTCTCGGCTATTTATGTATATACGGGTCAGTGGTGCATTATGGGTAGTCTATTTTGGCGGTTATTTTACCGGAAGTCGTTTATTTGTTTATTTATTTATTTGGGTTAAATCATTTCCCTTGTTTTTATTTATTTTTATTTATTTATTTTTATTTTTTTATTTCTTATCTCATACATTTATTTTTTATTTTAATCGGTGTTTTGATTGACGTAGTAAAAATTTGTTTATATCGCTTATTTAATAGTTTTGTTTTGGTTTGGAAAGATAATTAAAGCTATTTATTCAATTTTGGGATTTTTTGATTGTTGCAGTTTATTCAGAGTTTTTAATTTGTTTATTACTTCATGTATATATTTGGATTGATTATCTTTATTTGTTTTTAACCGTTGGTTTATCGGGATCTGTTTGTTTGTTTGTTTGTTTATTAATTTGGATTTTTAAGTAACGTAGTAAAAATTTGTTTTCATGTCTGCATTTTGAGATGAGCTCGGATCTTTTATTTAATAATTTATTTTGGTTTGGGAAGGTAATGATAGCTAGTTTTTGATTGGTTGTTGTAGACTTATGCGTGTTTTGTTTTTAATTTCCCAGATATACTGAGAAAGCATTGTGCTGTTCGCATATTTGCTATTTGTGAAAGATGTTTTGTGTGTATAATTTCTTTGTTTCCAGGATCCTTCAGTTACTCCTATGTATACTTTTTCTTCATTATTTGGTGATTTTATCGTGGCTTGGTATCTGGTGATTTAATCGTGGCTTGGTATATTACGTTGTTTTGTTAACAATTACGGTTTAAGGGACATTGGTTCTTTATTATGCAGTTGTACGTGGGTTTAATTTGTTCGTGTGGTTTGTTGGTAATTTTCCTGTTGTGCGATTTTATTATTTGTGCCATGTTCTCCGTGCAACTGTAACTGATTTTTACTCTGGTTTTGTTGAATATTTTGTGTAGGATGCTTGATTCCGGGAAGTGTTTGTGAGTTTGAAGAATATTTTTCCTACGTTTGTTTTTACGTTTTTGCTGTACGGTGGGTTGAACCATATGATATCTCTTTTTCCTGTTGGCCTCAAACAGAATATAGTACTTCCCAAAAGACACTATATATATATATATATATATATATATATATATATATATATATATATATGAAACTACTATATTGTAATCAGATGTATGCTAACTACAAACAGGATGAAAAATCATAAAGAATCTTATCTGATACTAACATAACTTCCAAGGATTCTAATAAAAAAATAAAATTAATGATATATTATAAAAAAATACAATACAACAAATTTACTAATCTGCAATGACTACTTCCCAATAACTGATGTATTGCATAAAACCAACATTAAATGCCGATTTAAATGTCCCTTGGGAGAATATACCTCCGATAAAAAACAAATATATATGTGTTAGATATACAATAAATACATCAATAAGAAGGCTTACACTCCACATGTTTGACCATTCGTCACGAGACATTCCTGTCCGTATTACCAATATAAAAATTATTAATCGACAACACAACTATCCTACACCATGAAAACAACAAATCTAGATTACAAATACTAGAAGCAATTTACATTAAAATATTAAAGCCAGCACTGAACAGAATTAACTATGAATATTGCAGTAATATTCTGAAATGCCTGTAAAGGAAGAGTTTTTTCATGCCTTAATGCGCACATGATCATGATATTATAACAACGAAGAAAAAATTCCATACTGGATATTTTTTTCACATTCTAATGAACGCTCAGCACATTGTCAACCGTTTTGCATTTAAAAGCATAATGAAAAGAGAATTTGCTGCCTAAATACCCATATATATATATATATATATATATATATATATATATAAAGAAATATAGTCTTAAGGTGTTCTATATTTATGGAATAAAGTGCTCAATATCAGAGATAGAGCGTGTGTAAATATAAAAGTGAACATAGAAGTCAACACTTAGAGTCGACAGTCTGTTTCATGCTATATGCAATCGTGGCCTGACGATTGCATATAGCATGAAACAGACTATATATATATATATTATGTTGGTACAACTACACATGCGCTGGACCGAGGGGTGCTAGGGATTTTAGAAGTTTGTAATTTTTTTTATATCAAACCGAATTCATATTTGCAGGTTTTCTTTTACTTTCCATCACTTTTGATAGTAGCTATGATAATAGAAGATTTATCAGGAATGTTGAAATATTAAAAAAAAACAATTGCGCAAATTTACTGTGGATGACCTTGCGATTTTTCCATTTTGTCAAATAGTTTACTCAATATTGTATATTATATAAAAATATATACATATATCAAGGCAGCACATTCGAGCATGTTTGTTTGAATAATCTCAAATTCCCGAATAAATTTCTTAGTGCAGATACAAAGGTGAATAAAAAAGACGCCGTTGTTCTGGTTATTTAATTTATTCTCCCAAGTATTTTCAATCTTATCCAATATTATCTTATTAATGAAATTAAGTTGCGATATTTTTTTTTTGGTAAATGCGTATGGAACACACTCCATTATAGTCAGTTTACGTTAAGAATATGTAAAGGAGGTAACTTACTTTAAAGTTTTTATTATTAATGTACTAAAAATACCCAACCTTCCGTTATTTAAAAACATTTATAACATTTATTTGCAATTTGAGCATTTGAAAAGATTGCTTTTATAGTCATTTTAGATCATTGTTGCTATATTCTTTATTAATTTTATTTAGTGTTGGTTAATTTTTTTTAGATAGAGCGCTTCGAGAATTTTTTGTTTTTTATTTTCATGGTGGCGTATACTTATATTGTCAATTAATATTTCTCTAAAATGTTAATGTAGACAGGAATCTTACGCAACAGAACTTGAATCCGATATGTATAAAGTAAGTCTTTTAGATAGTGTCGTGGTGGTGACACGAACATATAAATTTATGTTTTTGTCAGTGATACAATCTCCTACAAGACATTTAAATTGATATACGATGCTGGACTTTTGTAAAACATTAGTCAACGGAGAAGACTTATTGCGAAAGATTGTATTAAATTTAGTATAGTATATAATTATTTATAATTATTTTTATTCTTTTTACTGGGATCAGTGGGGTGATATATTAATACTTATAAATTTTTTAGGATTTTCTCATTTTGTTTGTAGTTAGAGTGTATTTGATTGCGGTATAGTAGGTGGATCTGTTTAGGGTTATTTGGGGAAATTTAATGAACGTTTTAGATTATGTTAATATTTCTAATAGCTTGTCAATTTGTTCATTAACAATGTAATTAGGAAAGTAATTATTAACGATAATTTGCTTAATGTATTAATTCCGCGTAGAATTTTTTTTCGTGGAAGAGTTAACCAGTTGCACGGTTTATTGAATTTTATATAATCCCTGTTTTGTAATAGTCAGCACATTCACTTTTATAGTGCACTTGTTTATGCTAGTTAATTTTTTATATGAGGAGGTAGTAAATGTATAATTATTAGTCGGAAGATGTTTTAGAGTTTTTTTGTTGTTCATGTATTTTGAGTATGTTATTAACTAAGATGAGAACATCGTCTACATATCTTAGGTAGATGGAATTTTTTTTAGTGGGGTTAAATATCTTATTTTCAAGGTTAGTCACGTAGAATTTACTAGATGTTGGTCCTAGAACTGAACCCATGGAAATGCTATCAGGTTGTACGTATATATTATTTTGATTGTCATAGGAGGGAACATCAGTAGTACAAATCAAGAATAGTTCCCGTAATATGTTAGGTTTATTTTTAATGAACAGTTAGGAACAACGGGAAATGTATTATATATATATATATATATATATATATATATATATATATATATATATATATATATATATAGGCATGGTGGAGTAATGGATATCGGCTTGGATTGAGGAATCGCAGAGCCGACTTCGAATCCAGGTTGAATCCATTACATTCACTTATGTGCTAATACCCTTGGGAAAGGTGTGAATCCTCTTCTTCTCTCTCCAGCTATGGGTAAAATAGCAGGACAGACTGGGTTCTATAGCCTTGGATGGCAACTGGTCTAAGAGAAGGATAACTCTGAATTCAAAACCTGCGGAGGGTTGTTTGGGAACCTTGTGGCACGTAGTGCACCAGGTCTCTGTATTCGGCCCTTCAAAAAGTGTGGATGGTCTTGCACGAAACCTTCACCACTATAATCGAATCTCATGTGCCGGTGTCGGGCTGTCAGTTTCCTGGAAACTGATCTGCTTGACCCTCATACGTCGAATCCGACGAGAGAATCGATTTTTTATTCTTTTTTTTTTATTTATTTTAAAAAAAATTTTTTTAAATTTTTATTTACATTTTTGCTTACATTTTTCGTTTATTTTTATTTTCTACACAATAATTTATAATTGGTGTAAATTTTTCCGTATTGTTTAAGTTCTTGTGTGCGTTCCCGCTAACACATGACTATATGTATAAAACTATGGTAATGTATTTGAACACTGAGACTCCTGTTGATATGTACATGTATATGTTTTTATATGGAAAAAGAAGCATACCAGGTTTTTTTTGTGAGTCTGGAGGTGTACAATTAGATAGGTACCTATATGTTTTGCCATAAATATGAAAGAGCGGGTAATATTATATGTGTAAAGATATGGATAATGTAATTAAATACTGAGATAGTCTTCGAACGCAGGCATAAGTGGGTGCACGGGTGGACATGAGGATAGGGACATGTACGTGTGTAGATATGTGTAAGTGCAAATTAACGCATATGTGTGTATGTAGATATGCTGCATATTATGTATGTATATACATGTATATGTGTGTGTATGTATAATTATGTGTGTATGTATGTATGCATATATGTGTGTGTGTGTATGTGTATATGTGTATACATATATGTGTGTAAATATATATGTGCGTATGTATATGGATGTATATAGATATACAGGTGTCCTTATGTGTATATGTATATATGTAAGTATAAGTGTATATGGAGATATGTATGGAGATATATGAATATGCGTTTCTCTGCAGGTGTATATGTGTAAATAAGGAAATATACATATGGTTTTTTCGTGTGAATGTGTGTGCAGGTGTATATAGGAACTCATAGGCATATAAGAAGATATAGGTATGTGGATATAAATAGGGGTTTAAGACATGTGTAGATTAAAGATTGTAAAAGAAGGACCTAATTTTCTGCTAGTGACATCTCATCCAAATCTCTCTTCTAATATTCTCCAATTAGAAGTGAGTTTTAAATAGCACGAAGGTAAAGTTTAAATTGGTATTTTAATTTAGATTGAAATATACTGCCCCATTATTGATGATAAAATTATTTAAATGGGAATAACCGTTGATAATTGGGTACATAAAAACAATCACGAGCTTACGTAATGAACAAAAATCAAACGAATAGATGTCAACCTAACAAGCAATAAGATAAAAGTTTTAGTAGAATAAAAAAGATTACTAAATATAAAATGGATTACTCTTTCAATGTACTGTCTATGAATTTTTCCAATCGACTGTTTCATAGAAAATACCCAAAACTCCCCAAAATTTGAATGAAACCTGTTGTGTAATTGATTGTTGTAGCTTCTTCCTTTAATGTCGGTCTCCTTCACCCCTTCGCCATCTATATCTAGAGACGAGACGCGTTAAATTTGAGCAAAATCTAGCCGACACACTGGGGTTAATAATAGGAAATTGAAATGATACATATGACACACTCATATCCTCTCTCCCACCTCACTTCCTCACTTCGTTAATTTTACGTATGCTTGATGAGGTCCGTCAAAAACGTATGAATTTCTTTTCATTTTTCATTTCAGCTTTTGGAAGTAAAGTCTGATGATCCAGAACCCTGTTAAAGGGGTTATGGTGAAATAGCTTATTACATGGAATCTTAACGTGGTCTGTTTTTTATTCAAACATATCTGCTCTGAATTTTACATTGAGTTCTCTGGATATCATCCTCCTCGGGTCTACCCATACGGATTACCTAAGTTAGCATAAACTATATATATATATACATATATATGTGTGTGTGTGTGTGTGTGTGTGAGTGTGTTTATCTTCACTTGGCTATCATTTCGTTTGCTTATTTGGTTTGGTGGTATCATAGGTATTAATTGTAGGAGTTAGATTCATAATTTAATTTTTATTTATTATTGTTTGATTTTATGTGTTTGTCTTTATACACCTATGCATATGCACACGTGCACATTCCTGCATGCACGTATATAAGCATACGCACATGTACATATATAGATATAAACGCGCGTACCCAAGCACATGTACACTTATGCTTGCTACTAATAAACTAGTGTTTACGTGGTAGTTATTTTTTTCTATTTTTAGGGTATTAGTTATGAATGATTGTGTTTATAGAATGTTTTCTTTGTTGTTTATATATGTATACTCACGCACGCTCACGATCGCATCCGCACGCACTCTGCACACATGAAAATATATGTAATTTTAAAGTAAGTATTTGCTTCTATTATATGTTATCGTTCCTCCAATGTCCAATTTTTATTTAATGGTTAGTAGTTTTATTTTTTGCCTTGGTGTTATATGTTGATGTATTAATTATGTTGTGGGTAAGTTTGTTTGTTACTAGGTGTTTGTGTGTATGCATATATTTATATGTACATGCAAATACACGTGTATAGGTATGTATATTTAATATTTGTTCGTTTATTTATTGATTAATAATGTTTTATTAAGTTTATATTTATTTATTAAAAGTTTATATTATACTTATTCTATTTATTTGTTTATTTTTAATTTGTACTTAGATGGCAAATAAGTATGCATATGCCTACATTTAACCATTATTTTAGATTTTTGTTTAAGAGTTTTTAAGTTTATTTTGGTTTTTAAAACTAATTATTGCTATTTTTCCTCTAAACATAATTTACAATTTTTATTGTTAATACTGTGTGGTCCTGCTCTTTTTATGATTTCCCATTTTTTTCGTCTGTGTTAATGTTATTAGTTTCAGTAGCTTTGTATATTATGTTACTGATTAAACATTTTTTGTTAAGTGAACAATTTTTTGGTTTCTGCAGTTTCATTTAATCGTATTATTTTGCTGGAAGTTATTTTTATTGTTTTATAATTATTTATTTGTGTATTTTCTATTGTGCGTAGTTATTACTTTCTCCATGTTATCCATGCAGTTGTAATAAATTTTGATTGTACTTTTGTTGATAAGTTTTGATAATTTGCTATTTTTAGGGAAGTTTTTGTCAATTATCTTGAAGAATATTTTCCCTATGTCTGTTTTTATTATATTGTTGTATAGGGTGGCGGTGTGAACCAAATTTTCTGTTGTTTTTTTTAATTGTTTCTATTTTGAACTCTAGTTTTGTTTTCACTGAATATTTTTAAGCTACAAGAATATTTTGCAATTCTTTTATTTCTAGATATGGATATTTGTTAAAAAGGGTATGTTTGGAATTTTTGTTAATGTATATTAGGTTGCTGATTGGTTTTCTGCATAGTTCGTAGGTTCCATTGTTTAGCGTTTTTATCTTCATACTATTTTTCACATCGGTATATATATATATATATATATATATATATATATATATATATATATATATATATATATGGAGGATGAACATTTGAATGTCTATAAACTAGTCATATCCTTTTATATTCTATATAAAATATACTAACTTTTGTTACTAAATCTAAACCAGGCATGTCCGTTCTTACGAAACTCAGAATTCTAAATTCTCCTTTCTTTAGTCATCTAATTGAAGCTCTATCATTGTGACTGACGTTGGCGTCACGCGCGATGGCATCACACTTAGAGATTAGTAACTATAACCAGTGAAGCTGTTTCGAATTCTCTGATCGCCTTACTGAATCACTTAGAGGATTGCTTTTGGGAAATATAGGTTGCCGAAAATCCTCCTATATAATAAACTTTCCTGATACTCGCCTGAATGCCGCAAGCAAAATTGGTTTAGACTCGGTGGGAGATGTGCATTAAGGTATCTTCCATCTATGTCTATTGTGTAGCATTTTTTATTTTACTCTGAACAGATTGAAAGTTTCCTGAGGGGAACTATTACGATTTTTGAAATTTTAAGCTTGGATTCAGCTGCTGCAAGACCAATGAATGTTGTAATAATAAGACAGAATGCAAGTAATAATAATAATAATAATAATGATAATAATAATACGTCATGTATTTTCTAGTTACTGTTATCTCGAGACTGTCAAACAAATGTGATGTATATTGAACATGAAATGTACATGACTAAGTCTAGGATACGTGAAAGCATTTTATTCCCTTCTGAATTTCGTTTATTAATATAGGTGTGTGGTGTTTGTGACGTTTCTCGAGCGTGGATCTTCTTTAAGCGTGGATGGGATCGTCGCTCTTTTATCTCTCGGGTGTGGGGCTTGTAAAACTGCCTGTCATATGGAGAAATTAGTGAGTGAATTTTTGAGACTTTAAACCTAATACCTCAGTATATATATATATTCATAGTTCAAATTGCAATTGTTTTTCTTTAGCTCTCCGCATTCTGTATTCATTTCTATGCTTAGGAGATTTTGTAGCCCAACATATTCGCTGATTCCTTAAGTTTTCCTATTTTCCAGTGATCTTCTCTTTCTATTATTTTAACTTCATTCCACAGAGCGTTGTGATCTCCCTTTTCTCTCCATGTATGGTCAGCCAAGCCTGATTTTTTCTATTTCACCTAATGTTACAACCCTACGATGTTCCTGCAGTTTTATCTTAAGGGGGCTGCATGTTTCTCTTTTACATTTCTTGCCACATCCGCCCGGGATAGCTTACACACCAATGTTCTCTATGGGTTGTCTTACTTGGAAGAGACGTCAGCGTAATGTCGAACCACTAATGTTGTCTTTTTCTTTCACCATGTGAACGGTATCGATGCTCTTATTGAGTTCACATTGTTCATTTGTATCTGTACAGCTTTCGGGTGGGACCAGAGTACGAATATGTCATCTATGTATCTCAGGCATAATGTTGGCATTACTGATGTTCAATCTAATGTCATTTTCTCGAAGTATTCCATGTATATTTTAGCCATTGCTAGTAATAATAGTGAGATCATCACCAAGCCTTCATCCAGTTGATATAATGTATAATTTTTTTTCTGAAGTATGTTTCTTTTGTGTACAGAAAGTAAGAATCTTCATCGGGTTATTTATTGTCCCTGACTACCGATAGTGCCGCTTCATTTTTTATACCAAAATGACTTGACCTAAAAAGTTGTGAGTTTAATTTCTGACCGCATCAGAGAGAAAATACTTGGAGAGCTGAGTTATCAAGGGGGGAATTAACTAAAACTGAGATATTCAAAGGCATGGCAAGACGGGGAATTTGAATATTATTCTCCCTTGGATTAATTAAAGGTTTCGGCTTGAAATTCCAACAAATATCATCTGATAAGGCCGGAGCGTATAACGGCCGAAATTTCAGCTCATAAACATATGTTGAAAGATGTAGATTACTGGTATTTCCTGGTTAGAGTCAGTATATGTCATCGGGTTTCTCGTTAAGAATCATATCGATGTATTCATTTATTAGAGATTTAGTAGTGGAATAAACAATACAGTTCAGACACTGAAATGACAGAAGGTGAAAGACATACATATGTGACAGTGAAACAATTTGAGCAGCAAGCATATATATGGGAATGATGGTTGCTAGTCCTGCACCCAAGTAAAGCAGCCTTAAAGTTTTTAACGGACTCAAATTCAGTATTATTTACCCAGAGTTGACAATGAGGAGAAAATGGATTAATGCCTTTCCAAAGAACATTTGTGTGAGTTTGAAATTGTTGCGCTGATTCCGTTCGATGTGGCATTAAGCGTTAGGTCACCGTTAGGTCACCGTTAGGTCACCGTTAGGTAAATGAACCTTGCGGGGAATGCAATTCATTTCAATGAGTTAAGATAAAATTCTTTGGTATATTCCTCTTCTAAAGAATTCTGATATTAAACGTGTAAACTATAAAACAAAGATGATGTACTTTGAATATTTTAAAAATATTCTCAGGACATAATTTAACCCTTTAGGAGATGTGCAAGTCGTTATTTTGCATAATACAAAGAGTGGTTCGCAAGTCTTGTCAAGCTTACATGACATATGTTTTTTTTATTTCAGATGGCTGTTGTTATTACTTTTTGGTGGGGGTAGCAGGACTTCCAGACCACTCTATATATTATAAATGCCAGTTCTATTAATAACACTTGCTGAACACTGGCAATTCCTTTCTTCCCGATTTGCAAGTCATTCATTATAAAATAAAAACAAAGACAAAAAAACAAAACAAAACATTTCAAATGCATTTTATTAATTATATTTATTGCGACTTTATAATATAAATATTTTGCGAAGCATTTCAAAATATACTTGTAATGTTTCTAGTTGTAAAATCAATCATTCTTTCTGGGTATGACGATAAATTTCATCCGGCAGCAAGACGTCTGATCGGGAGATTGGAGATTTTGAGGAGCGTGGAACCATCTCTTAATTGCTATTGTTCCTAGGTTCACCCTGGCCTGGGGTGGTAGTACCTGTTACGGTCCTAACTAAGGGAAAATAAGTAAACTTAAAATAAAGATCAACACTATATTTTTATTGTAAAATTATCAACAATATATTTTTTATAGCAAAATGACAATCAATGCAACAAAAAATAAAAACACATTCTTATGGTAAAATTACCAACAATTGTTTTTATGATCTTCAAAATGAATATCTAAAAAACATACCTTTATTCAGAATGTATAAAATTATGTACAAAATATCTGTAGTTGAAAGAATAAAATTACATTCAAAATGTTTAGATTACGGTATTAAATAATCCATGGAGTTTTATATGAATTCATACAAAATCAACCATACAACCAACCAAACAAACAAACAAACAAACACCATAAAATATATTTGTGTCCTCTGTTATATATTTTAACCAACTGAATTTCTTGCATATTTTCCGTTCAAATCAATTTTTTTTAAAAATAATTGTTTTCTTAATTTATCTCTAGTGTGGATTTTAGTGATCCTTTTAAATATGCAGTTGTTTTTTTTTTCAGTTATATTGCGAAATGTTATAATTCAAAGGAAGCCCGTTCTACTCTAAAAGTCTAATGTTGATATTCCCAATCCCATATATTGTTTGGGATACATGTTCTGGGTGAAAAACTGGAGAGGCCGTGACTCGGATGTTTACATAAGTGAAGAGTTGAGCAACGGGATAAATATTTCGATTTTAAGCGTGATCCTCTTTTAGACAGCTGCTGATGAGTTCAAACGTAGTAGAAAACAGCTCTTATGACCTATCATATGAATTATTGTCCAATGCCAATACTCTATAATATTTGGAGCCTCCTTCATATTCAAAAACTTACGATTATCCAGTGATTTAACAGAAACATAACATTTCTCTATTCAGGGTATCCATGAACTGACTACAGCAGTGATATAAAGGAGACAACATTAATTTTAGCAATCAGTAAATCTTTCCTACTACCGCTCCAAAGAAGAAACATTATTTCCTACGAAAATAAGCAATTTTAGTTTTGTTAACGTTCTATCTACAGTGAGTTATTATAACTGTATATACGCGGTCATGACCTTTACATCATAGTATACCTAATATTTATTTATTTTCCTTATTTCATTTACTTTACTTTCTTCATGCCTTTTTCTTTCTTTCCTCTTATTTCTTTTTTCTTTCATTTTTCATAGATGTTTTGTTTATTTATTTATATATTTATTCTTTCACCTTGTTTCTTCCTCTCGTTTTTATAACTCCTTTCTAGAAATAAGTGTCTATTCTCTTCAAACACTAATTTATTCCACTATTTGTTTCAATTTTTTCTTTTTGCACTTTTTCATTTTTGCCTTTTGTTTTTACTTTATTTCTCCATTCATATTGAAATATGTTCCAAACTGTTCAATCTTCTCATTGGTTCACTCCTGCCTGTTCAGCAATTCACAGGAACCACTTCTTTCGGGATGTACCAACGTGATAGTTTGGATCATAACAACACGCCTCTTTGTGTACTCTCTAATAATTTAAGCGTGTCCTCAATGTCAATTTTCGCTTACACAACGAGGCACCATAAATCATCTCAAAAGTTTGCTTTTCGTGAGTCATACTGATAAACAAAAACAAAACCTCAATCTATCCTGTTTTCAATACGCCATCTACTGTTTATAAAGTCGAATACCTTGCCCGTAAATGAATAGAAGCGTAGTTCTAGACCAGTAACTAGGTCTCATGGTGTTACTGTTGTATTAACTAGATGCAACTTTAAGTTATATTCTAATAAATTATTTTCTCGCAGTTCTCGTCTGAGGTACTCTATTATGGTTTATTTCTTCCCGTCACCTCCGATCTTCAATAATTTAAATGCAGCATCCATCGTCGTCTTCTGTCTTCCGAATGCTGTTCTTAAAATTTCATTCACCTTGGAATTCTTGCTTGGAATGAAATGATTAAAAATTATTTCTCCTTTTCTTTCCTTCTATTTTCGCATTCTTTATAATTCATCTTCATTAAAATTTATTTTCTATTCATTTAATATTCATACAATTTTCTCACTTTTTTCTTTCATTGATGAAACGGCGTCCATGCGCCCCTTTTAGATTTTTCCGCCTTTTTGTGAAGCACCATTTTATTTTCTTTCTATTTTTTAAATTTAAATCTTTATTTATTTATCACAGTTTCATGTTCACGTAATTTGTCTTTATAATTTCTTAATTTTCTTTAGCAATTTCTTCGATTTACATTTGCTTCCAACCAATATTTTCTGGGTGTGATCGTCAGAAAGATAGATTATTGGAATATAACTAGAGAAAAATATAATAACCGTGGACATATGTGGTCTTGTACCAAACTATGTTGATTCATTTATATACCACGGATCTCTACAATTTCTTATCTTTTGTTACTTTAGACTACTATCCCGTCATGTCCATCTTTAGTCATATTTTAATAGGTTCGTTGGTTAAGGTTACACTGACCTCTTCCTCTTCCCACAAATTACAATTGACTTTTGCTGATTCTTTTGTGTCCTTTTGTTCCGATATGCCTAAAATCCTCATCACATGTTCTGGTCAGAAGATTCTAAATATTGTTCTGCAGAACCACATTTCTGTTGTCTCAGTTCGTCTCATCATATGTGAAGAACTTTCCTGTATTCTCTGGCTTATAGGAAGATAGATATTTGTTTGAATCAAAAACACATTTTCTTTGTTTTTAACGATTTTTCTTTCGATATTTTAAGTCTTCTGATAAACCTTAGGAAAGATAATGAATTATTCCAATGCGATTTACGTGTTACATTTTCCATTGTCTCTTAGATCACTTTCCTGATAATTAACATTCGGCATTTGTTTTTATTCTGACATTCAATTCTTAGCAACCGTTTTTGGTTAGTCATCATTTTGACAAACATACATTCTGTTTTATTACAGTTCATAGTCATTTTTTTTTGCTTTCCCTAAAAACCTTGTCTGAGTTCTTTCAGCTGTCCTTCTAAGCCGGCCATCTATAAGGTATTTTCATAATACATCCAAGAAATGTTAGCTCTCTTACGATCGCCGAATTGTTGATGCTAAATAAATCCAGCGAGAAGATGCATCCTTGAATTACGATATTTTCTGTTTTTGTGGAATAGCTCAATTAATTTTTCTATTTCTGTGCACTCGATTTGTTTCTAAGTATTACATGTTTTTTTCTGTTTATTACCTCATTTTTAGATTCTCATGTTTCTTAAAAAGAAACGTAATTGATGCACTCTTGTTTTTCGCATTTTCAGATTTTCTTTTCATTTAATAATTACTATAAATTTTCTACTTTTTTTATACGAAAATTTTACTCGCCGTTATCATCATTTACGTTGCTAAATCAATATCGTTTTACTGTTTTTCTGTTTTGATCTACTACTTGTAAATCCCATTTGACTCTTATAACTTTGTAATATTATCCTCGCACAGAGTAAGGGGAAAGCGAAATATAACCTTTCATACATAACATTACATTTTATTTCACTCCATACTTTATCAGATACTGCGGATAGCGGTTCATAATGAGAAATCAAAGTGCCGAGTTTGAATTCCAGTCGGATCCGCTACATTCACTTTCGCGAATATAACCTTTAGAAAGGTATGAAACCATCTTCTCCCCCAGATATAGTTTAAATAGTCGGACTTGTCTTTGGACAGATCATTGTTATCCCCAGAAAAATTGTTAAAATTCACTGCCTCCTCAAAATAAATAAATAAATAAATTAAAAATATTTATTCTTAATATCCAAAATATGTTTTGGCTTTAAATAGGCCAATCGTTAATTACGTTTCTCCATGTTTGTGCGTGGGTGTGAAGACGTGCCTTCAACTGATACTTCACGCTCTCTTGCAATGAAAGACTTTTCTTGCTGCCTTTCAGGCCGATGTTTCTGTATTAAACTAAAATATGTTTGTTTTCCCAGGCGCATATATCAGGCTTAGCTGGGCTGATCAAGTGGAGTTGTACATCGGGGCCCCAGATCAGTCCTGCATTGGACTTCTATGAAGGATACTGGGTCTTAAGTCCAGTTTAGCATGATCTAGAGGTGAGAAAGAAATTACAACTGCATTAAAAGTATTTTACACGAGGCATTTACTTTGAGAAGGTATAACAGAAGGTATCTTTAATTATCCTTAGTTAAGATAATTAAAGATACCTATTACTGATAATATTGTCCCATTTGTTTTCTACAGGAAATGCTGATTGACATACACTTTTTTTTACCTTTTTTATCTATCGTCTCGGAGAAAAACTTTCTTTTAATTCACTATGACTAAAATACATATTTCGACCTAGATGGGTTAATGTTTCCAGGGTAATGTCTTTGGTTTTTTTTTACTTTCACTTATTCTAAGTGATAATAATTATTAATAATCATCAACATTTAACTAGTCTTTCTTTGATTTTATTCTTACTTTCATCGCAGTTACGCAAACAGACATTCTATAGTCATTATTTAACAGCGCTATCATTTCACACTACTTCAAGTAAAAGTTTAGAAAGGAAACCGCCATCAATACCGGAAAGAGCGATAACAGCTACTGGAGAGTGAGGCACAAATTACGACTGCGTTAACTGTATGATACACAAGGCATTTAATGTAAGGAAATAGTAAATTCAGAAAAAGAAGTTATTTTTGTTTGTAGTAAGGGAAATTAAAGCCACATCACCCTGATAATATTGTGACATTTCTTTTCTGCAGCAAATGCTGACTGACAAAGCGGGCGACCTTGAAAGATCAGAAAGAGTACTCGGGATCGAAAAGTGACACATTGAAGTTCACAATTGACATAAAATTTTAGTTACAAGAGAGGTTCAGAGACAGGATGAATTAGAGCGAATTCAGTTGATATGAAAGAAAAAAGTGACGTGCGCTTCAGCGAATACTAAAGGCACGCGAGGAAAAATCGACCTTTTATCGCAGCGGCATACCAAGTAAAACAACTGAATCGCATTTACTTTAAGTGCTAACGTGACACACGTTGCTCTAATGACTTTATCTTACCGTTATCTGTTTTCTTGACTACATTGTTCACAAAATGCATATATAACTTAAATATATATATATTTACCTATTTTATAAAAGTTTCTAGACAAAACGGGTTTCTGCTATACATTTTCTACAATTAAAAAAATAGAAAACTGCATGAAATGAACAGACTCTCACACACAAAACCTCACAAATATATATTAATTTCTGCAAGCATAGAGCATCTTATTAAAGTAAATGTGTCTCTCTTTCAGAATTGAATATGCATCCGGTTTTAATATAGAAATGACTTTCAAGCCAAGTGTGCTTTAACGGGAAACTATCACTGCAAAGTAAACCCCCACCACCATATTAAGGAAATGGCGAAGATGTATTTGCTTGGTAGTCGTTTCGCATATTAAAAAGAGAATGCAGGTTTAATGCTCACTATATTTATCAGGAGATAATATAGACAGTCTGAACTTACAAATTAACACGGCAAAGTGTCTGTCATTTTTGCTCCTCAAGCGATCTAACCATGATCGTATACACGTTTGAGGCGTGAAAATGGCAATCACTACACAAGCTATCTCCTAAAGTACGCCGTTAATTGTTCTTATCTGACAAGACTCGAACCTTACGAAGTTTTCTGCTACTGTAGCTCACCTTCTACATAGTTCGTCAGTTTGTGCGTTCAGAGATGCTGTTCTGTATATCCCCGTTGTAATTACTCTTCATTTGAGTTATGTAACCTTCCTCTCAACATTAAATAGTTTGGTCATTCTCATCTGATAGTTTTCATCAGCAATGGAATTCCACTCACAGAATCACTGCTCGCTGGATGTTCTTTTCTTTTCGTGACAGATCTCTGCAAGCTCTAGAGACAGTCATGTAGGAAAACTTACAGTATATCAGAAGTTTATAAAATACTCAAACCGGGTTGTCTCACACCAACGACCGTACCATATCCAAAGTAGCTTCAAATATTTATTTCCCATACTAATGCATGAAATTAAATTTCGCATGGTGATGATAATTTCTAACCAAAAGCCATTTTGATTCTAACGGTTTGTGTTATATTAAATAAGTCTGGTCGTGTTTTAATATGGTATGTATGTGGGCATGTAATTGTCATGGAAATGGTGTTTATTTCCGATCACGTTTTTTTTTATAGAGAATGGTCAAGGTTGGAAATGGTTGGAAAGTCCAGAGTGTCACATAAAATGTATTAATAAGCCTGTGAAATATAGACTTGTTCTGCTAGTTTATACGAATTCAACATGATGTTTGGGGTGAATATAGATTCCAAAAAAGGTCAGAAGCGAGGAACCACATTGAAAGTTCAGCTGTCCATTATGATGAATAAACAATACAAGCTTTCTTACTTTTTGTGGTAGCAAAAGTTACAAATTACTTTTATCGTATTTAGTTGTTAAAGATAGTTCAGAGGGGAGATCAGCAGCCAAGCTCCGATCGTTTTAATTTTTTGAAGGCGCAACAACAAAGTGTAGTAATATCTGCAAAAATATTTACTAAAGATCTGAAAATGTTCCTCGGTAGATCGTTAATAAACAAGGATTTTAGGAAAGAACTTTGATACTGACACATCAAACTCGCTGGTAACCTGTAGAAAGTGATATAAATTCGGGAAGTAAATTGTGGTCGCATTCAGGGTGTTATCAAACAAAGAATTAGCAGTTAAACTAATTAAAAGATGACAAAATGATTCCTTGAATCCGAGAATATCTGAACATTCTTCACGTCTTCTGCAGGGAACTTCTGCCAAACTTTGCATCATCAATTTCTGTCAGTTCATACTAGAAGCTAGATTTAGTGTCGCCTGATTTTGACAAAGATATATCCTTTGTTAAAGGAGTGAGGATTTCAAACCCGCGGTGAGAGCTCATAAAGTATAAATCAGCATATGCTGTATTGGTAAGAAGACTTCAGCATGGTTAGAAAACATAGCGGTGTTTAAAGCGAATAAGACATTTATATGAAAGTTTATTTTTATAATTTTCAGTAAGACTCATTTTTTTCATTATCACATTTCGGCCGTTGTATATTCCGTCCTTCTTCGATCCGAGTAATAAATCAATTAGAGTAGATAGGTTCGCTATAGCCCGGATCACACTCATTCTTATTAATTTGAACAGGAGTAGAGGTTTATCCCTTATTACCTGTTTAGAATTAGGTTTCCGGTTCCTTCTAAGCACCTTTTGTCCTAGGGGTATTGTCGCCTTTCTTGGGGTGAATTGATAAAAAAATATGATACATTTGTGATTTTGATTGAGCGCTTATTGAAACCAGGTCTATTAGTGTCTGTAAGAGTCTGGTTACCATATCTCATCCAACTATCCATTAGAACATTTGATAGTTTTTGTTTTCCTCTCTTTCACCGGAAGTCAATTGTTGTACTGGAACTTAGATTATCATGCAGTATATTGGATAGCTATTGCTAAACCTTTTAAATATTTTCTGTTTTGCGAGATTGACAAAAACTCCAATTGAATAACTAAGTCACTTGTGTGTCATTATGCTCTAGAGACTTTTCTTTTAATGAGTCTCATCTCGAACCTTACATTTCATGTCATCCTTGCACCATCTTATACAGCTTTGATGTCAGGCTTTGGTGCATCTGCTGCATTTTCTTTCTTTTCTGTTTTCTTTTACATCTGCAGTGATTAGTCGAACATAAATGCCGATCACTTCACATGTTTACTTCTCCATAATTTTCACTTAATTACACATTGGTTTGAGAGCAGACATTTCGATTTTTCAATCCTAATTACAGTTTTAGATGATCCTCCGCACCTATTCTCTTTAGATAACATTTATATAAAAGTTTGTCCGGATTAAATGAAAGTCGAACTCTAAGCTTATAGAGGTCCCAGCGATGAAGAGAGAGATAAAAATATAATAAAACAAGTGTTTTAATCAAATTTTGGTTTCATTAAGGGAATTGTACATAGGATTAAACTAGTCCCCAAAAAGAGAGAGAAAGAGAGAGAAGCTTATTTTTTACAATTGCTTATTCTACATATGATGCTGGCATTTTTAGGACATTAAATATTTCTGTTAAATATAGGAACGAATAGAAAGATTACAAGGCAAGTATTTGAACTGATATTTCTCATTATTATTCTGAAACTATGTTGGATGCCGTCATTCTGTTGGATAGAATCATGCTAAATAAGACCGAGAGTATAGTATTTTTAATACTGTGATCATTCTTGACGTATACAATCTAACTTTTCCACAGATTCCTTTCATTAATATCAATGAATTGGCATGACGTCTGGGGAAATATATTGGAATGGCTTCTTGTTACCTGTTCCACGGCTTTGAATTCAGAGTTGATTTTTTCATACACTTGCTGCCATTCAGTGCTAGGGAGCACAATCTATCGTGCAATTTTCCACAGGCATGGAAGGAAAATATATTGATTCATTCATGATTTTCCCAGGGAAAGTCTGGGATTTGAACTTGGCGAGCGTTTATTCCACCGATATTCCATATATATATATATATATATATATATATATATATATATATATATATATATATATATATATATATATCCCGATTGTAATGAGAACGAAAATAATATATCAATTCTAACGTTCACAGCATTAATTCAAAGAAGGCTCAATACCGAGAGTAGAGCAATAGTTATTTATTATAATTTTTTCATAAAGGCAAAACCATTTACTCACTACAAAGATGCAACCTAGTTTCGGTGCTTTTAGTTGCACCTCGACTGGTGAGAACCAAAATGGTTATGAACAGTTTTGTTTGTAAGCAGGCCACTCGTGGAACGTCACTTCCTTTTTTCTATTTGTTTGAGAGTAAATCATATTTTAAAAGGTGACGTATAAGGGTAAATAAAATATAGGAAATGCAAAAGGGTGACAGAGTGAGACAATAGTGTTTGTTGAAAACATTATTGATTTGTTAAGATGATGGCTTGACCCGAGAAATTTAAAAATCGGCAGCACATCACTTTCAAGCATCCCAAGAGTGAGGTGTGGGGGAGGGAAGATTTGAATAGGAGAGAGTAAGACGCTAAAGGAGAAAGGAGGGATGAATTTAGACGATGACTGTAGTAGTAAATAGAAACACATTTGGAAATTTTAAAACAAAACCAGAGCTGAATTGCGTATATTTAGGCTGGAGTTATTCTTACTTGATTTGTAATCAATGAATGTATTTTGTAAATTAATAAAGAGGTAGAGATTATTCTTGGTATGTTGAATACATAGGTTATTTGTTTTTAACAATAAATTTTAGTTCAGAATTTAAGATATAAGTAGAAAGGTAAATAAAAGTATGGGATATTAATATAATTTTTATGAGAATATTATGACCTATTATCGGACTGTATAACTTGTAGAATAAGTATGGATATAAATCAAATTATCTGATACTATTATTAGTATTATATATGTGCAAAAACATTTTAAGAATCATAATCTAAGATAGATTAATAGAAATGTATATAAAAGGGTTGAAAGTATATCAAAGGAGGTGAGTTATAATATTAAACGTTTAGTGTTATGGATTTGAAAGTTTACCAAGATTTTAACAATATGCCTACAAAAAGTGGCGGCGTCAAATCTTTGAATTAATAATTGGCTGTTGTTCAAAAGCATATTTTTCCTGCAAACGATTTCAAATTTCACTCGAATTCATTACATTCACTGACGTGCGAATACCCTTGGGAAAGGTATTAATCCTCTTCTTCTCTCTCCAGCTACGTAAATTGAATGAATTTGGGAAAATCCTGTTGAAAAAAGATTTCTAAAAAAAAAAAAAACACCAAAGCTAGAAGTGGGACGTGATGGTGAATTGCAACCAGTTGAACAAGTTGTTTGCAATCTCTATGGAAATCCATAGCTGCAAAGGTTTGACAGTGTAAGCTTACAAATGCTCAATAAAACTAAGAAATGTCTGGAACTGCTTCCACCCTCACATGATGCTTTGGAGCTTCATATATAACGTGAGAAATACTAGGCCAAAATTTGACTTCAGGCAGAGAGGGAAATTATTTCTGTGACATTACCCCACATTCTTGGAAGAATGGGTCGGATTATGCTAAACTTAAATGGATCAGAATAATTCATATACCATTAATAGGCATCAAACTTCTAAGCTGATCTTGCAAAACTAAGTGCAATAGAGCAAGATGCACATGCTTTAAAAACAATTTGACATGTATAAATGCCAGTGATTCTGTTCGATGTTATAATCCATCAGGCTGAAAACACACACACACACACACACACACACACACACACACACACACACACACACACACACACACACACATATGTATCATGCACATTTTTTCAAGTATTATTTGTTTTTATTTGATGTTATGATTTTAATCCTTATATATTAAATTTTAGCAATGTAAATTAATATATACAAATAATTATTTTTAAAATTATTTTGCAGTATTATAGTAGATCAATCAAAAAGCAAAAAAAAGATTAAAAAGGATTTGTTCACCTACTAGTCAACATCCATGATAAATCGTCACAAAAAAGGCACAAAAATACTTGGGTAAACTTTGATCTAAATTTATCTAATTACGAGGTCATTACACTGTCTTAAAAATAGTACCACACTACATGTCTCTTTAATACCTTTCTTGTCACAGACTATATTTCGACAACTTTGAAATCTGACATTTTGATCACAAAAATGACCTTGAAATGATCTTTACGGTCAACATTTTCCGTGGCATCCGACCTAGCATTTCTCTCTGACCTATGACTGATTGATTTATAATGATTGATTACTATTAACATTCCATGCAGGTAAAAGCCACAATTTTGTCACTTGGCTGGTCTTCTTTAAGGTAGCAAACAATCTTTTTGCGTCTGCAATTTTTTTAATGAATTCTGATCGTTTATTTAGTAGTAAAACAGTGACGGCAATTATAGCTATTTTCCTCCTGACAGAGTTTAAAGTTTGTGGATTTATTGTTCTAGGTCTATGGTGTTTTCCTTATTTGCCATAATATTTTTGGTGTGAAGTTTTTAAAATTTCCCAGTTATGTTTAGAAAACAGTGCTGTTCTCGTATTTACTATATAGCCGAATCTCATGCTAGGCATACCCAGATCGCCTTCAGAAGGTACAGAGAGTCGGTAAAAGAGAATCGGGTAGATGCGTGAACCACATACTTCCGCCCGAGGCCACCGGTTAACTGCAATCTCGGCCATTTCTTGTACCTCCATCTAATTCATTTCCAACTGGATATCAGGACTGTCGCCTAGTATCTTGACCTGCCCATCCATCCAGAGAGAAACTCCCTTCCACGTACCCAATTGCAAGTCAACAGACATATCACAGTTGATCTTGGCCCCTGTCATCATCTCGTATCCACTGGTTGCTGATCCCCTCAATCTGGGCTTTGCTCGACACATGAACCAAATCGTCATCAGCATGGGCAAAATACCCTGCCGAGGCACCAGGGAAATTCCGTGTAGGACTGGATTTGTCTTTAACTTGCGAAGATAAGTTTCCAATACAAGAACGTACAGCAAAGTCGAAAGCGGAAAACCTTGACAAAAGGAGCAAGACAATACAAAAGGCTCCGATCATACCACATCGCACTGGGATTCGCATACAGAAGTCGGATCTAGGCACGAAAGTACGGCCCCAAACTGGCTGCCGAAAGCATAACCTCCAGAAATCGATGCTAGCGAAGGTCTTGGACTGATCTAAATTGATCAGCGCGGCTTCACTGTCGAATTGCTCGATGATCAAGCGTACCATGTGAAGGTTGTCCTGAATAGTCCTACCCTTCATAGCAAACGTCTGTTCGGAGCCAATCAGACTAGAGAGAACTACCTGCAAATGGTCCGCTAAGATCTGTATTTAATATTAGTCAAAGTTACATAACTCATCCCCACCGCTCTTCTCCTTGACCAAGAACTTGATCACACCCCTGGTGAAGCGTCCTAGTATTGACCCTTGCTTCATCCAGTTGTCGAGAATCAGTGACAGTAAGGGAACAAAAACGATCGACTGCATCAAGTAGGGAAGACCATCTAGTCCCGGAGATTTTTTCAGGCCAACCTTTTTTCAGGCCATATCTCAGATTTCCGACTGTAATGGGACCCTCGCACCTAACGGCTTCCCCTGCCTGAAGGCAGGGGAAGTCAGCTAAATAGGCTTTGAAACTGGGCAGAGCTCAGACCGGGCTCCTTGGCAAAAAGTTCCTGAAAGTACTTACGAAAAGCCCCACATGTGACCTCATTTGTAGTCACGGTCGTCTTATCCGGCAATGTGACGGACGCGATATGTCGCTGAGATGCATTCCGAGCTTCCTCTGCACGCAAATAGAGCGGCCATATTCGTTGTCTGGGTTAGACGAGAGGACCTGCTTTTTAAGCTAGCCTTAACTTCCAGAACTTGATCCTTTTTGATAAGCAAGTAGGCCAACACTTCCTTAGCTAAAGATACGACCCCACTATCACGGGATTTGATCGCCCGATCAAGTTTCTGCTCACAAGCCGTTTGCGCCGCTAATCTATGTAGATTGAGCCAACGACTAAAATCAGCAGTAAACGTTCTAATTTGGGATTTTAAATTATCCAATCAGGCATTCCCAACCAAGGCCCTCGCCTGTTCCGTCTGATTCATTAGTAGCAGCTGATCCTGGAAATCTTTCTCATCAATTAATGATGGGTTCAATTTTCAGCAGCAAGCCATCTTAATCTTGGGTTTATCTAAGTTTACACGGACCCAGACGAGCCTCTGATACGAATAAACTACATAATGGAAACTTGGACACCCTAAGAGCCTTACATCGACTCTCCTAACTCGGTCAAGGTAGCTAGAACGCATCTCTGTAGCCGAGCAGCCACTATTAGTCCATGTCCACACAATCTCCCGAGGGTGTTCAATCTAGTGTTTAACTTGTCGACAAAGTTCCGAAATGTTCGCAGATGGATGGAGAGAATGTTCCGTTTCTATACTGTCAGCTATTATGTTTAATATACAGCAGTTCTGGGAAGACGGGAGCGATAAAGGAAAAAGAGAGAGCTAACAGAATTTAGTAACGAAAGACAGAAGCACATGAAGGGGCTTCGAGAGACAATTCCCTAGCCATCGGAAGATAATTCCGGATATATTCACTAAGGCAATCATGTGAATGCTGGAATTTTTTTCTGCAAAGGGGAAGATAGCCTGTACTTTATAAGTCTGCCATAAGTTTTCTATGGGGTTGAGGTCAGGAGATTGGGGCGCCCATGTCATAACACTCATGTCTGAAGCCTAAACCAATTGATTTAGATGGCCCCACATCTAAAAAATCCAAATCCTCCCTACCTATCTATCTTTCATGGTAGATGTCAGTTAGTGCATCGCGAAGAATATAACTAAAGTGTGCTAGAACACCATCGTGCGCTTTCTTATTAGCAGCCGTACATTCTCTAACAGGTCTGTAAGTTTGTTTGAAATCAAGTCCCTGTTGACATTTCCTATAATACGTGCTGGTAGAACAAATGGACCTAACAGAGAGTCACGTACAATACCAGCCGATACATTAATCGTAAACTGATGCTGGTGTCTAGCCTGTATTGAATCATGGGGGTGGGGTCCGATCCACCCAAATATTTGGTTTGCGTAAATTTGTTATTCCATCTTTTTCAAATATTTCCTCAATCGTAAACAAGACTGAAGAGAAAAACAACGGGTCGGCAGTTTGTGCAATAAACCATCGGCAAAAATTCTCTCGTCATGAGTGATCAGAAGGCGAAAGACTCTGCACGATTTGCAAATTATACGGATAGATGAGCTGCTCTTGAAGTTCCCTCCCATGCAGTACTATGTGATGTACAACACGCTACTGCCACTTGATGTGTCCGACAGCCTGTAGAATATGTTCTTCGCGGTCAGGCGTACGAGAAGATCTCGGTCTTTCTCGATCCTTATTTTGTGGTGCCAAGGATTCTGCCTCAGCAACGCAAGCAGCAGCAGAGGTTGGATGATTTCGGTCTGGAAATGCAATATGATATACTTGTGCTACCTGGCGTCTATTATCATTCACGCGTCCGTATGTAAAAAATCATATCTGCTTGCACACGATATGAATATCCTGCAATTGTTAAAAGGAAAACTACTACACAGGATAAACGTTGAAGACTAGCCACAAATGTACAAGAATGACAAATGTAACCTAATCTACATGGCAATATAGTGCCATCTACCGTAAACTTTCTTTAAACTTAACTAAAAAAAGACGGATTTGCAGATATATGCTTATATGGACTTTTGTCCTTGCTTTGGTGAAGAAAACCCGCCCTAAGTTTTTAAAAAGCATTTTGATACACCTATACACACACACACACACACACACACACACACACACACACACACACACACACACACACACACACATATATATATATATATATATATATATATATATATATATATATATATATCACACTGAATGCTGGTGCTAATAAAATGTGTGGTGGATGCATTATAACAGAGTTATAAACTATATATTAGTATTCGTAGTTTCATGGATAAAACAATTCTCAGGTGCTTAGGTAACTCGGCTTGATACTCCATTAAATCTTCTAAACTCTTGATAATATGTACTGTTTATGCCGATGCTTACTTTTTATTACTTATGTACATGTTTAATACAAACATCTAATTTTTCAGAATAAAATTCAACTCCTTTCCTCAGTTCACACTTTCACAATATCGACCGATATTAATTAATGTCAAGTAACTCTAGTTTTGATCACAATCAAAACACAGGCGTCTCAAGGCGAGCTCAACGAGTATAGAATTCTCGCTTAGATGAACAGGGAAATATGAAGAAAAATGATCGCTGTCTAGGAGTCGACATGGAGATGAGATGAATACGAATTGAATCTGCAAAAGAAAATCTTTCAAACTATTTTTATCATACATGGTACATTTATACATGAACTGATTTAGTAATGTTTAACGTGACTGAGACGTATTTGTATACATTTTTTAAAGTAAATACAATATATGGTACAAACTTTACCCATTCTCATCTAAAACTAATGTTCTAATATATGAAAATAAGTATCCTATTATTTTTATGAAATGTAGAGGAGGAATGTCCAAAATCTTCCCTATTCTGTCTCGCTTGTGTCAAATGTTTGTCGGAAAGGATTTAGAATATCTACACTCCATAAATCATCAGTACAATATTCAGAAAATTAGTCTCTGCAAAGAGGTTTTATTGAGACAAACTTACAACTCTGGAGAAAATGAGCAAAAGCTGTATTCTACACATTGCAGTTGGGACAAAATATATAAAGGTGGAACCAGTCATGTCTTGAAATAGAGGAAACGCGAAAATATTTAATTACTGGTTAGAATTCGTATACTTACTAAAAATCATTACATTAAATAAATCTACAATCCCGTCAGTAGAATCTAGCCTGACAATGATCTGATACGACAATGAGCAGACAGGATACAATCATATTTCTGAAAGAATTGTAATTTATATCAATTGTCGTTTCTCGCTACTATTCAGATCATTGTCAACACACACACACACACACACAAACACATCTATCTATCTATCTATCTATCTATCTATCTATATATATATATATATAGACAGTATTAATTACATTTACCGGCCTAAATTTTCCAGAAATTTCATAGAAAATATACTTTCTCCGACAGGAATCGAAACCGTCATTTGGCCTGTTAAACATTCAGCCACAGATAACTTCCGGTTAGAAAAGTTTAAATTACTGCTTATAAACACACGTGTTCGACGATCTTTCTTGATATATCATTTCCGTTTTGAAGTGTAACAATGACAACGTAAACAATGACAACGTATTATGTGAAATTAATTAAATCCGAGAAATATTTTAATATATTTCCTGTTTATATGTTATTTTTATGGATACAGCTTATATGAAAAAATGTGATACAGGTTCGATTTCGTCGCGAATATAGCAAAGAGGATGAGGACAAAAGTCCGAGCAATGCAAATAGTGGACTTTGGATGGTTATAGTTTCATAGACAGTATATATAGAGACTATTTTGGTTGGCCTATGAATTAGACAAAGTGGATGTTTTAAAAACAAACCCGGAAATAAATGTTCAGGTTCTTAATGATTTTTCTGCAGATGTGATCAGACGTATGGAGATATTGTTATGCTTTATTACCAACGAAGAGATCCTAATTTTCTTACACAGCATAAACGCGATATCACAACCCCAAGCAAGGAATTTTGTCTTATATTTGCTATATGTCCCCTCCAAGAGGGCCCGTGTATTAAGAGAATATTGGGCCTCAAACCCACACCAGACCTCAAGTGGAATTCTTATGTACGATCTATCACTAAAGATGCAGGTAAAATGATCGGCTCTATGCAGCGGTCCAATAAGTACCTGACTCCTCATGTTATCATCTACCTTCATAAGAGTCAGATCAGGTCGGGAATGGTGTACTGTTACCATATTTTCCCAGACCTCACTTTCCAGGCTTGACAGAGTTCAAAAACGTCTCGGAGTCCTTGTTGGAGAAAAATTATTTTCCACACTCCAACCTCACAGGCGGGATGTGGCGAGTCACTCACTGGTCTATCGCTACAACCATGGAAAGTAATCGGAAGAATTCCACCAGGGCTAACCTTCACGACTAGGACCCGCCATGCCACTTACATAGTAGTAAACCACCCACATTCCCTGCGTATTCCATCTGCGAGAAGTAACTTCTACTCAAAGATCTTTTCGCGAGCCACTGTCCTATGGGACAGACTCCTAAGAAAATGATACCGCAATTACTAGAGTTTTAACATCTTCAAGTTTAGAGCCAAGCATTATCTTCCACTCCTATCCATATAAACTGCCTCTTAGCGTAACTCCCTAGCTGTAGTGGCCCTCTGGTCTTATACATGATGAACCTCGCTATAAAAAAATCTACCGCTAGGTGAAAAGATCACACGTTCAAATTGTAGCTGCTACTGGATATTTTCATTTATTTTATTATATTTATAATGTAACTTTTAAAGGAAAACTTTTCGCATTAGGATCTTACGGACACATCCCGTTGAAAAACAGCTCTGCGTACGATCACCGAAGTTAAACAATGTTGAGCCTGATCAGTTGAGTGACCGCTTGGCAATACCAAGTGTTATAAGCTTGGATCTGTGGTTGGTTTAAAGATAATCGCTTGGAATTGTTAATCAGAGAGCCGAGTTCCAATTCCAACTGGGTTAGTTATATTCATTTACGCGTAAATAACATTGGGAAACTTATAAATTCACACATTCTCCCCCAAACTATGAGTTAATTATTAAGACTTCTATAACTAAACAATTAATATCTCCAAAAGAACAAAACATTTTTACAATCTAGAAATATTATCTGACTTTAAATAACCTGATAAGCTGTAGAAAACGAATCAATCAATTTTCTCATTAGCATATAACATGTTCAATGCAAAATAATGTTATTAATGTTTACAATGTGTTACATATACAGTAACAAATTACGTTAAGTAACATCGCCCTTTTGAAATAAATATACCCCTTGCCTGCATTTTGTTCTCTTCACGCTGTATAATTAATATATTTCTTGTTTTTATAACCCTTGAAGATTAAATAATAAATCAAACTTTCGCTGTAAAGGTGTTAAATCTCATGAGCATCAAAATGAACAACTCTGATTGAACACCGGAAGAAAGCAACTTATTATGGATTGTTTTATTAAATAAACGTCTACATTAAATACTATAATATTTACACAATTTTCATACACATATAAAAATAGAATTACAACAAAGGGGGAAGCTCCTCAAATATTACTGGAATTAGTCGCTGAAATTTGCATTTCCCTAGCTGCAGCTAAGTTTTCGAAAGCCATGATCTTACATTTGTTTTTCATGAACCGAAGGTGAAATATTCTAATTTGAATTCACAATAATAAAATGCATTAAAAAAAAAAATTATATAACATAAATAACAGATTGAATGCAAGAATTTGAACCGTTCCTCGACTAAAATACTTTCTTGACTGTCGACCATAGTTCTGTCAGTATTTGCAGTGCTTCATGAATTATTGTACCGAAACAACAATGGGTATTTCCAGTAGAATAAGCGAACGAGTTATCGGACCCAAAATGGTTTGCGTAGCGTTTGGGAGACATCGAATGAATCGTGTAACCACGCATACTTGTTTATACTATATGAGCCTAAGTCATCCTATATACGACGTGGTGGAGGAAAGTTCCTATAGCCAGAATTTACAGTGAGTTTTAGATAATTATCGAGAAAAATATGTTCATATCGTAACCAAAACATCCCTCGTTAAATGTTCATATCGTAACCAAAAATATTTTTGGTATCTGAAAGAAACAAATAAAACACCCAAAGTAAAATGGAAATTATTAAAAAAAACGAGAACATGTAGGGCAATAAATGACCCATGTCTGCTATACCTACATGAAAAGTTATGTTAACTTTCTTAAAAATAACGATTTATTACATCAATGAAATGAAATAACTGTTTCTTGTAGACATTGCCTTATTTTCACATTAAAATCAAATCAAATTTGAATATTAAAAAATATATATTTTAAAATTGTATGCCTAAAATTTAATTACATATAATAGTAAATAAATAAATAATGCCAAAATAACCCATGGCTCCATAAAAATTCTCTGAATTTAAGTGTATGTGTAGCGGGCGGTCCATGCGGCCCCGTATCACGCAAGGGTGAAAGAGGTCACAAGAGGTCCGCTAACCTTTTTGATGACGTTAAATCTGACGGTGAAACAATATGGACGACAGAACGAGGATATGTATGATATATAGAGGTTTATTCTAAAAGGAAAAGGAAATGAAGATGGTCGGAAACGGTGGAGGTGTTGGAAGCTGCAAAAGTTGCAGGAGTGAGCTGGAAACTGCAGGAGGTGCTGGAAGCTGCAGGAGTGAGCTGGAAGCTGTAGGAGTGCTGGAGGCTGCAGGCATTAATGGTCGAGGTTGGCGTTGGTATTTGCTAGGATCATCGTTGTTGGAGGTTGAAGCTGATGTGGGTTGTTGCCAGGATGATCGCTTGGTGGTTGTTGAAGTTGATGTTGGTTGATGCCAGGATGATCGTTGTTGGTTGTTGAATATATATTTCGCTCCTACTGAGGTTGAACACTATCTACATTTATTTTTAAATATGGAAAAAAAATCGGAATCTCCCTGAAGAACGTTCCTAACACAAACCGAAAGAATTATTTCGTAAAATTAATAGATAAAACAAAAGATTTGATAAGGAGTAACCCGTCAAATAAATATGAAGTATATGGGTTTAATAGCAAAAAAACCCCCAAAAAAACAAAAACAAAAAAAGCACTATATATCGGAAAATTATTTGGCTTGGGAAATGATCTACTTGATATAGTAAATAATATCTCTTTTCATAAAAGAAACGATTTCTTCCAACGACATCTAGACCGGATAATAAAGGATATAGAAAAAACCGAAAAAGTATTTGTAAAATCTGATAAAACAGGAAATTTCGACAAATTAACAGCCAATCACTATAATACACCAGTTTAAAAATAAATAACAAAAACTTATAAAACAGCAAATAATATCGAAATTAATATGGTAGATAATATAAATATAACTAGTAAAATGTTCAAAGCTAAACTAAAAATTAGCGACAGAGTCGGAAAACTTACAACAAAGGATTGTTACATCGCCATCCACGACAATAAACCTGACTTTTCGAAAATCGTACCACCAGGATAATAATTCCTACTAGGCCCGAGATTGGTAAAATAAGCAAGAAAAATCCAGGAAAAAAATTAATAAACAAATTAAGGGGTGCTTTGGATTGAAACAATAGAGTAACACCTAGGATGTCACTAATTGGTTTTCAAATATATGGGATAAAACCAACTGCACCCTAATCCAGATTGACATCGAAGAATATTACCCGTCAATTTCAAGAGAACTTTTTAGAACTGCTGTAGAATTTGTTACTGTATACTCGGATCTGTTTGAAGATGAAAAAACATAATTATGAATGCAAAAAATCTGATTTCATTCATAATAAGGAACAGTGAATAAAAAACAATTCAGGAGAGCACTTTAATATTACAATGGAATCTTTGGATCTGCAGAATCTTCCGATCTTGTTGTTTTGCTTATTTTATATAATCTCACTGCCCATCGGGAAATTAATATAGAAAATATTGGATTATACACGGATGATGGACTTATGGTTGTAAGGAAATCTACTAACTTCAAAATTGACAAGATTAAAAACTTATACATAGAGAATTTAAGTGCCTAAATTTAAAAGTTACTATAAATACGAAATTAAAAAAGCTAAACATCCCCAATGTGAGATCAGACCTAATGACCTAAATATATACCAACCATATAAGAAACCAAATCCCAATTCTTTATATATCACCTGAAGTACAAATTGCCCAATATCTATAATAAATCATGTACCATCATTCATAGGAAACGTATTAGTATAAACTCTGCAAATGAAGAAATATTTTACAAACATAGTAATTTTTATAATGACGCTTTAAAGAAGCGTGGATATAAATGCCCCAATACTAAATATAATAAAGATAATAAAATAACCACAAGAAAAATAAAATTAGAAAATCATTTGGTCACACCCCCTTTTAATTAGATGGTTAGTAGTAAATTAGGCCAAAAGTTTCATGCCTTGATTGAAAAACATTTCCCCAGCAAGATTTTCTATACAAATGCACTAAAATTAAGTTATAGTTGTACGGAAAATGTGGAAAAAATATGAAAAAAAGCATAACAATAAAATTTAAAATAAATACTCAAATAACAGTGATTCCCGAACTAAAATCAGCAATATTAATGAGAAATTATGTAACTGTAGAAACCCCATAAATTGTCCTTTTCAAAATAAATGTCTTACTGAATCTATAGTTTAATAATGTACCATTTCTTCTACTGAAAATCCAAGTATTAAAAACTTTTATATTGGAAGCACAAAAAGTAGTTTTAAAATAGATGGTGCCAACATCTTAGTTCTTTCAACAACAATGGGTATCATAACCAAATTTTTGACATTTGAAAGAAACTAATAAAACAACCACAGTAAATTGGAAATTATTAAAAAAAAACAAGGACACGTAGATTATTAAATGAGCCATGTACTCCATGCCTACATGAAAAGTTATATATTATTAAGTTCCTTAAAAATAAAGATTTATTGAATCAACGAAATGAAATAAGTATTTTTGTAGACATTGGCTTATTTTTACATTAAAATAAAATTCAATTTGATGATTAAAAAATGTATCCTTTAAAATTATATACCTATAATTTAATTACATATAATATTAAATAAAATATGTAATTTATTTACTAAAATTTCAAATCCGACATTGCCATGTCTAATATACCATAAATTATAATTATTATTACATTTTAAAGTATTGTAATTATATATATATATATATATATATATATATATATATATATATATATATATATATATATAAATTGATTATCATATATAAAAAAAGTCCATTTCAGAATACCATAAAGTATAAGAAAATAAATAAATAATATAACAATTGCTAAATTAACCTATGGGTCTATACAAATATTTCTCTGAATTTAAGTGTAGCATACAATTGTTCTAAAATAAGAAAGGAAAAATGACCTGTTTATAACACGATAGACAAATCCTCGAAATTCATGAATTTCTAATTTTTAACGCATACCTGTATTTAGATCCGTCAAAATTAGAAATACACCCTAAAAAAATTGTAATCTCATTAACTCCTCTCATTTAAACTCATCACTATAATATTACTTCGCTTACAAAAGTAAATCATTTTTTCTGAAATTATTCAACATCGCAGGAAAATGGAACAAAAATATTTAGTTCCGAAACAGTCACGATGATAAAATATTTTTTAAATATTTTAAATAACATATATATATATATATATATGTTTGTTATGGTAATTTACCCACGCACGCATGGATACTCCCAGCTATAAATAGGAGCAGGTACTGCTTTTTGGAGAGGGAAGTGTTACAGTAAGAATGTAGTTAGGTCCAGAAATAATACACAAAAAGAGGAATTGAGTTAAACAACTATATTAACAGAAACAAGGCCGAAACAACTTGGTAAGTAGGACCCTTAAGAACCCTTGAGGACCACAAAAGTTCTTAGCTGCTCTATATCAACATCCATCGTGGTTTGTACAAGTTCCAACGTCTACCCTTCCGGATCAAGGTTGCGCCGGCAATTTTCCAACCAGTAACGGACACGATGCTGAGCGGTCTTGACTTCGCGGTTGCATATTTAGACGATATATTAATAAACAGCCAAAATATAGAACAACACAAGGAACATATTCATAAAGTCTTTTCAAGAATTCAGGAGTACGGGTTCAGATTGAAAGAATTCAAATGCAACTTCTTTATAGAGAAGATATTATACTTGTGGCACATTATCGAAAAAGATGGCAGAAGGCCAGATCCAGAAAGGGCTACCGCAATCAAGAATATGCCAACTCCCGAAAACGTCTCTTCATTACAAAGTTTTTTTAGGATTGACAAACTCCAACCAAGTGTTTATACCTAATATGCACAACTTACGTGCTCCTCTAAACGAACTTCTGAAAAAAGACAAGGACTGGGAGTGGACACCTGAATGCCAGGAAGCATTTGTCAAAATAAAAGAAGTCTTGATGTCGGACTTGTTTCTCACTCACTATAACCCAAACCTGGACATTATAGCCAGTGATGCCAGCTCGTATGGCATTGAAGCATGTATTCTGCATAAGATGCTAGATGGATCTCACAAACCAGTTGCTCACGTGTCGAGAACACTTCTTCCTAAATTGAAAAAAAAGGCATTAGGGATTATTTTCGCAGTAACAAAGTTTCACCGGTATATTTTCAGTAGACACTTTACATTGCAGACGGACCATAAACCATTACTTATCATTTTTGGTTCTAAAAAGGTCTGTCAGTGCATACAGTAAATAGACTACGGAGATGTCCTATCGGCGACCGTATTCAAATAAGACAAGATATGTCGACACATGGACAGCGGAAGAAGAAAATCTAACCCCATAGATTAACTAAAGTGTTAATTTCCACATTCTCAGTTTAACCAGGAAAATAGTCACCTAAAAAGTCCTGAGGGGAAAAAACGTCTGAAAACTTCTTATAATAAAGAGAATAATGTGGACATCAGTCCTTAATCTGACTCACATTTGGCTTTTTTATCAAAACATTTCAACAGACTTCCTCTTCAGCATTCTTAATTAACATATTACAGATGCTAATTCTGAAATGTTGCCAAGTAGAGAAACGTTTCTTGCTAGTGACGGGATAGTTGCCAATTTACGGACCCGAGTGACAAAAGCTCGAGTAAATAAGAAAAAACGATATTGATTGAATTAATCATAATACATTTCCTTGCATTCAACGTTTGTTATTTATTTATCGTAAACTAAAAACAAAATTGCATTCTGCAATTGTGAATTGAAAATTTAATATTTCGCCTTCAATGTATGAAAAGTCAATTAATACAGCATTCAGTACTTTGTGAACTCACAGCTTTTCAAAATCCAGCAGCAGCCAGACGCTGGCGTGATACGGGTTTCAGTGACTAATTCCAGTAATAATTAAAGAGCTTCCCCCTCGTATTCTACGTTTTTATATATATATATATATATATATATATATATATATATATATATATATATATGTGTGTGTGTGTGTGTGGAATCTCCTGTAACCTTTATGGACGGTCTCCTTGTTTAAGTCTGTAAATGCTGATAAAATCCCACCGTTTTAGTTTTGCAAGGAGTTTTGTAGGTCTCTCACTCAAATGGGCCCACGCATATATCAAGAGTGTTGCTGTCTGGAGAGTTATATGATGTGGTTGCACAAATTTTCTCGAAGCCATGACTGGATTCTCCTGCTAGTGTGTGATGGTTCTGAATCCTCTTGCTACACATATGGTCTACAGCAGATACCCTCTTGACCCAGTACAGCACTACATCCTCAAAGCACCTGATGTAGGCCTCTGTGTTGAGTCTGTAGCCCTAACCAACAAATCTGAAAGATATTTTCATATCAGAAGTAGTTTTCAAAGTTACCGTACATTCGTAATCACTATTAGACTCATCCAATTCTTTCCAAATCCTCTGCACTTTCCTTAGATTGACACCCAAACAATCTTAAATGTTTGCATTGGAGCTTCCGGCGAGAAAACCAAACAGTACAGCAGACCGTTTACAAATTTCTTTCTGGCGGAGTGAACTTTCGTCAAGGTGCTCTTTTTCTCACAGACGGTGCCCAACCGATCCTACTATTGGCGTCCATTCAAATTAAAAACATATTAATACTTTATATATTTATATATATATATATATATATATATATATATATATATATATATATATATATATATATATATGTGTGTGTGTGTGTGTGTGTGTTTCGAAGATGATAAAATCCAGGTAGAGCTCAATGTACAGTACAGAGCAAGATATAAAATAAAATATTCCAAGGTCATAATTTATTACATTGGAATCAAGATCCAATCCATCAGACTTACAAATTCAAAAGGAAACAGAAAACATAACTACAGGTATAAAAACAATATTTCAGTGAGAGTGTATGCGTGGAAGTGAGAAACAAGGGTAAGAGGGAAATGTATGAAATCTCTAGAGAGATGTATAACGGAAGAAAGAAGTACAGGAAAGGCCTTAATGTGAGAGTGAGGAATAAAATTTTAAAGAGAGAAGTGAAATAACGGTTTAAATGAGTTGGATATTGTTTTGGTCTTTCAAAGGCCAGAAATAAAGACATAAAGAGAGGAATTAAGTTAAAGAAATATATTAACAGAAACAGTAATACAAACATATAAAAACGATAGTGTTACAGCAAGAATGTTCGGTCCGACTGTCAAAGCTGACTGATGGAAACTTCCCGATATTTATTTCTGTTTAAATACAGAAAATGTGGCACAAGACCAAAATGGGTGATGGGGAAAAGGACGGTCTTAATCTGTCTTAACTTTAAACTTAGCTAGTCACAAACACTGACTCAAACATACTAACAATATACCTAACACCAAAACAACGCATTCTTACTTATCATTTTTACTCCATCCACCATAATACCTCACTGTCCCTAGGTAAATCCTAAATAGTCCCTATATGTACAATTCATTACCTGGTGAGGTGGGGATAAAATAACAATTTAAAAAATCCCCAATGAGTATGTACAATATGGAACAAAATTATTTACAAGAAACTAAACAAAATAATGTTAGTAATAACACCCCCGCAATCCTTAACTGTGGCAGAAACATCAGTTAACTGGACGAAATGTGGTAGAAACATCAGTTAATTGGACGAAATGCGGGACTCACAGACACGCACTCATTCAGAGACAACAACAAATACGAAAACACACACGCGAAACAAAAATCTTGACTTTATGCTGATGCTTAAAAAACAAGATCAGTTGGGAAGAAGTATACTCCTCGACAGCATAGAATTCCTTCCGACGCGTCGTCCAAATCACGACTCTCATAACACCTAGTAAGCAAAAGAACACATATAGTTCAGCCTTCGTCATCTGCGGCTCCACATTGCTACAAACAGAACTGGCCTCAAGAACAAAGAATTTTACTTGCAGTATGCTGATCATGAGGCTTCAACAAACGTGCACAACGGCGCTACCAGCCTGTAATGAAAGAAGGCGTGACCAATTGTCTCGACTTCCCCATCACAGCATCGGCGGTTTGGAGATTTCTCCAAGCCCGCTGAACAGTCTTTTGGCGAACCAGAGGGCCCCACGAATCACCAGCCATATTGAGCGAGCCTCCTGCTTCGTAAGACCGAGCTCGTCAATCAGATCAACACGAACGGAGCTCCTGACTAACAATTGATATAATGTCCTTCTTACAGGAGGCACTCTCCTCATCCGATTCACGACACATTCGGTCTAGGAACGCGATGCGAAACAGATATTGACGAATCTCAATGCTAGGCATAACCAAACCGCCTTAAGATGGATGAAGGCAACAAATCTCGCGAGATACCATAGCAGCCTTGTCTTTCCACAAGAAAGAAAAGAGCCTTAGTGATAACATTAGTTTCGCATACGGAAGTGAAAGTACAGAGAGTCGGTAAAGGAGAATCGGGTAGATGTGTGAAACACAAACTTCCGCCCTCCCCTTCAAGGAAAGATTCCTCCGAGACCACAGGTTAACTGCGATATCGGCCTTCACTTGTACCTCGGACCAATTCATTTCCAACTGGATATCAGGACCGAACCAGTCGTCGAGAATCCTGATCGTCCCATCGCACCCAAATGCAGTCCAACAGACTTATTGCGGCTGATCTTGGTCTCTGTCACCATCTCATAACCACTGATTTCTTTGTTGACTTCCTCAATCTCGGCTCTGCTCGACACAAGAACCGAAACGTCATCCACATAGGCAGAATACCTGGCCGAGATGGTAGCATCAGGTAGGGAAATTCCGCACAGGGCCAGATTCGTCTTTAAATTGCGAAGGAAAGGTTCCAACACAAGAACGTAAAGCAAACGTAACCTTGACGAATGAAGCGAGACAATACGAAAGGTTGCGATCGTACCTCATTCACCTCCACCAGCGCAGCAGGAGTCTCATACAGAAATTGGATCCAGGTGCGAAATAGTATTAGTATTAGCCGGATATTAGGTATCAGAGTAGGTTGAATTCCTAGTCTATATAGTACAGACTTGGAGGCAGTGGAAACGAGATGAGTAATGACAATACGTGAAGAACAATTTGCTTACAGCATTGTAAGTGAAATTCGATAAAAGGAATTCTTCAGAAGCCGTCGGTGATTCTGTTAACAAGAAGTCATAAGTCATCGTGACTGAGGGTTTGATAGTACTCGACATTTTGAAACGGTGATCACGTCAGATTATGCACTCATTAATAGAAACGGTAACAATATTCGGCTCAGCTTGGTTGCAGTTTGAAACCATAGGTGTGCTCTTCGGGTATTCAAGAAACAAATATGTACCAGAGAGAGCGTCAACAACAGGAACTAGTTAACTACTCTAGCAGACGAGGAACCTTACCACAGAAATTTAGGCAACTTCTGGTAATCAGTAAATACTTAATGTTTCAGTTATTGGAAGAGCAAAGATACCTTCCAAAAGTTAAAAAAATATATATTAAGAAACAGGAAATGTCATTGCAAAGAAAAGAGCTCCAAACCTCTATGTAATGTCAATCTTCCTATATGATAGTGAATGCTGGACAGTTTCCTTAGAGATGAATAGGACACTCGAAACAATAAAAACAAAGAAGAGATTACTGAACTGCTATGTAATAACAATCCTCCTATACGGCAGTGAATGCTAAACAATTTCTTCAATTAATATATATATGTTAGTGAATGTTGAACAATTTCTCCACGGGAGAAAACGAGACATGAGAAAATCGGAACAAAGAAAATATTGTTAAACTGCGATGTAATATCAATCCCCCTATATGGCAGTGAATGCAGAACAACTGAAACAATAGAATCAAAGAAAAGAATGCTGAACTGTTATGTAATATCACTCCTATATGGCAGTGAATACTGGAGAATTTCGTCAAAGATGAAGGGGACACTTGAGACTATAGAATAAAAAAGGGAATATCAATTATCTTATTTACCAATGAATGCTTGATAATTTCCGCACAGATGAAGAAGAGACTTTAGACCACAGAAATGTAACGATCAATTATATGTTTGTCTTAACCCTATAACAATTCACTTGGAGTATATGGCCACAGCCCAATTATGCTAGATGTTTAGGAAGAAAGACAAACGCATCGCTTATAAGACAGTTTTAATAGAAGCATGTATGTTATTTTCTTCATGGGAAAACATGGGAGTCTTCTTTACTAGAAACTGTGTCTTATAACACGAGTATAATATATTTTATAGCACTCTATTCTCTAATTATCCTGACATTTAAAAAAAACATTTATGACACGCAACAATCGGTGAAGATCTCTTTTTACCTAACAATCTGATGAGATCTCACGGTTGAAACCTAAGTAGTGTGGTGTTATGGTCCGGTTCCTTGTACCATGGTGATAGTCCAAGGTAGAATCAATAAAGAAGAACTCGAACACGGATATGGAATAACACAGATATATTACAAACAGGAATATATACAGAGAAGTAGAAAGTGTTAGTACGAACAATCAGGTTTAGTAATAATTGTCTGAACGCGACTCTGTTCGAACTGCCTCTGACTCGCTCTAACTGACTGACAGACGCCTGACGGACCTCACTCCAGATTTCAGACTGAACTCCCTGCTTCCTCTTGAGGCGCAGTATTTATTACGTATGGAATAGTCCATTATGTTATTATGGGTAAGGTCCCATAACATGTGGAAAGATAAATATTGTTTTTTTTATTTTATAATATATATATATATATATATATATATATATATAAAAAGAAATATAGTCTTAAGGTATGCTATATTTATGGAATAAAGTGCTCAATATCAGAGATAGAGCGTGTGTAAAATATAAAAGTGAACATAGAAATCAACACTTAGAGGCGACAGTCTGTTTCATGCTATATGCATGTGGCCTGACGATTGCATATAGCATGAAACAGACTGTCGCCCTAAGTGTTGACTTCTATGTTCACTTTTATATTTATATATATATATATATATATATATATATATATATATATATATACATATAATGATCAGTCACACATTTGAGAATTGGTTTCTTGCTGAAAATATTTGAACACTATTAACAATAAGTTTTTCTAGAAGTGTCCGAACAGAAGTGGATTGATCAATTATTACGCTTTGCTAATATTCAAGATGGAGAGGCATTGCATTCCTTGAATATCAGTTTATTCCTTTTCACATCGGCTCAGAATCTGATCATTAGCTGCGTCTTTAGACATGCAACGATTTCAATACTCTGGCAGATCTCCGTTCAACTTTTTTGATGTGCATGCAGATATTTTCTGACTGTTTTCCTTTTATTGAATATAACCAATGAAGTACGTATTCAGTTGTTTGTAATTTTGTTTAGGTTTGTGTTATCCTAAATTCACTTTGTCGGTGTTTGCTAAAAACAACGCATGCCTATACATACGAATAACATTTTACCCGTTTTATAATTGTTATTATTATTGTTCTTGTTCGTGAAAAAGTTTTTCAATCATTTTATTTATTCTGTCGGAACTAAGTCAAAACAGGCACTTTGAATTTTTGGACTGTTTGGAAGACATATTTCATTATTCTTTTTTCATATGTTTAAACATTTTTAGTTATTTATCTCATTTATCAGACGTCTGTGAAGTTTTTTTTTTTCCCAGTGGATAAATAGAAAAATACTGATAAAATGGATAAAAATTCCTGATTCATGAGAAACGATTTAAACGTTAAGCAAACATTATTATCTTTGTTTTCGAACGATGGGCGAAACAAAAATGCGCGAAGTCGCGTCATCAAGGGATATATTCCCTTTATAATTTAATAACGCCCCCGTCGTCACTGAATTGTTACCCGTCATAATTCGATGGGTTTTGCAACGTTCTCTTTCTTCTGTTGAATTCTATGGCAATACATTAAAATGCATACTTTAGAACTAGAATAGAAGATCTGTCTATATTTCTGAGATGAGGTGCTGTAATTGTTTAAACAATTTACATTGTTCGGACTGTTATTATCTTTGACATATTCACGAATTGTCTGTCGTTGTACGCCCCGATTTTCTTTAGGTGATTTTAATTTCTAACTGAACTCCTTTATTTAGTCCCCAAAAGTAGATTGTTCTAGTTCCACGTATCATGCTTCTACCCGAGATCACTTATTTCCCTTTCCAAGTTTATGTTCACTTCTGCTGTAGCTAGGTATTGAACTCACAACTCTTTGGGTCAAGTCACTCAAGTGCACATGGCCTAGTGGATAAAAGCTTTAATCCAGTGAACTGACCCAAAGAAATGTGAATTCAATATCTAGCTAGAGCAGAGGTGAACAAAAAATTGGTGAGTTGTGTTAAAGGGTAATAACAGAGACTGAGATATCCGGAAGAGGCAAGGCACATGAAACTAAAACACTCTAACCCGGTGAGCGAAATAAATGGTTCAGTTCGAAATTACAATCACCTGAAGAAGCCCGGAGCGTACAACGGCCGCAACGTTGTGAATATGGCAATTAAGATGAGGATATCAGTCAGAACATTGTAAATAGAACAAAAGGTATTATTTTGTTCTTTTTGCTTTCACTTCAACTTACTCTTCTTTTGTTTGATTTGTTGACGTTTCCATTATTCTCGCCCATTCTCTCTTATTTTTCTTATTCTATGAATTACTCTCCTTTCTTTTTTTTTCTCTCCTCTTTTTTTACCCATTCGTTTTTTTAGTTATCTCTTTCTTATTTGTTTGTTGTTACTCTTTTTCCTATTGTTTATTTTTTTGTTGGCTTCTTTCTTCACTCTAAATATATTTCTCCTTCTCTCCCCAACTTTTTTTATTTTCTTTAATTTCTTCTCTCCTTTCTTCTCACTTTCAGGCGATTAGTTTCCTAATGTATCTATCTCACCCTCTCCCGCCCTCTCTTATTTTCCTTTCTTGATTTCAGTTATTTGCCCTTTTATCTTTCTTTATCTTATTCCGTTTACTACCCTCTGTTTATTCTTTCTTTATCGCTTACTGATTGTTAGTCCCTTTTGCCTTGCTCTGTGCCTTCATCTTTTCTTTTGGGATTAAAATAAATCGTACGTTTTAAAACCTTTTGTGAAGGCAGAATACAAAGCGGCAAAAAGAAAAGAAAAATATTTTATGTCAGTATCTTTGCTTTCTTTTCTGTTTCTTTTGCTTTTTTCTGTCTTTCCTTCTGCGTCTTTCTTCCTGTTAAAATTCATTCATTCTTTCTGTACTTCCTTTTTAATATTGATTGTTCTTTCCCGTCATTTCCCACTTCTTAATTGTTGATGCATTTCTTTCCTTAGTTACTTTATCGTCTTTATTTTTTCCTGTTTTTGCTTACACGTCCCTATTTGTTCTGTATTTTTCTTTCTTTTTTGTCTGTTTCTTTCTTCCTTTTTGCATTCAGTTCTTTCTTCTTTCTTTGTTTATTCAGTGCATTTTTTTTTTGTGTGCTTGTTTGTTTGTTTTTCTTTTTCATTCAGTGCTTTCTTTCTTTCTTTCAGTTCATTCTGTCTTCTTTCATTCAGTGCTTTGTTTATTTCAGTCTTTCTATATTTAGTGCTTTCTTTCTTCATTCAGAGCTTTCTTTCATTCTTTATTTCTTTCTTCATTCCGATCTTTCTTTTTCTTTCCTCATTCAACGCTTTCTTTCTTTCTTCATTCAGTGCTTCCTTTCTTTCTTTCTTTCTTTAGTCAGTGCTTTCTTTCTTTCTTCATTCATGGCCTTCTTTTTTTCTTTCTTTATTCAATGCCTTCTGTCTTTTTTCATTCAGTGCTTTCTTTCTTTTTTTCTTTCTTCATTCAGGCTTTATTTCCTTCTTTAGTCAGTGCTTTCTTCATTCACGGCCCTTTTTTTCTTTCTTTCTTTCTTTCTTTCTTTCTTTCTTTCTTCATTCAGTGCCTTCTGTCTTCCTTCATTCAATGCTTTCTTTCTTCATTGAGTGTTTTCTTTCTTCCTTCATTCAGGGTGTTCTTTGTCTCTCTTTTTGTTCATTCATAGATTTCTTTTTTTCATTCATATGCATGTGCGGCAATGGATAGTAGCTAATATGGGAAATCGATTGCTGTTTTCGAATTCCAGTCACGTTCTTTACAATCAGTTACGCGTAAGGTATCAATCTATATCCTTTTCCCATATATTAGTTAAATAGTAATACTTTATCTGGAAAACCATTTTATTTTAGCAAAATTTAATGGATTATTCACTCGAAATAAAATAATTATTTTTACAATTCAAAATATGTTTCAGCATTAAATCATGCATGAAGAGGTGATAAACAATAAAAACAAATCATATTTAACTTTGAACTCTTGCTCAGTTCTAACCTATAAACTGCTTGAACCGCCTTATTCAAACCAATACAGAAGAAGGAGGAAACCATAAATCTCCAAACAGCGTCAGATTCAACTCCGGTCTTGAGTAAAAATCAATATAAGCAAGGAACCTGTGACCCAGCAGTTGCTGTTCGAGACAGATGCGGTGAGAGATGCAGACGCGAACGAAGGCGCTGCTGAAATCCACGTGACTTGCTGTCTAGAGAATTCCCGACTTTGATCTCGTTTCCAAGAAATTCACACCGACAAAGTGCCACTAAAGAGATTTTAGTGGGAAGGGTTAATTTTTGTTATACCAAGAACTACATAAACCCAAATAGACAATTAACCTGAAGACTTCTTTTCGTTTTTATTACCTCGGCAAAAAGACATTTTTTCTGAACATAGAACAGCCTGCCGTGATCTGAATCTATACTATAATTAATGACGTTACTCGGTCCCCATTACCACTGTGGACCGAAATGGAAAATGACCAACAACAGTTGACCCTGCAATCAACTCGCCGCCCTACGAGCCTGTGGACGGAGACCATCTGCTATAGGCGGCGTGTGGCAAGGGTCAGGTCATCTGGTCATTACTGACCAAGCTGACCCATAATCTATCACCGGGTTAGCAGTGTCATAATTCTGCATTCCACTATAGCAAGATATGTGACGATCGTGTCGGACGTGGCTACGGCAAGAAATATAAAAAATAAAAGCGAAAATACGACAAAAGATAAGACATTAAGGTGTGTATTAAACTCATAATCATCATCCCTCAACCTCCCTATGGATGGTCGGAAATTCATTGAAAATCCCTTTCCATACTGCTCAGTACCGTATTGCTGTCCCCAGATCACAAATGTCCAACCATTAGTCCCAAGCTATGGTGTCTGAGAAAGTCAATTTTCATGAGAAGGATGCCATGGAGTAAGGATGAGACAATTTCTTAGTCCGCTTGGTGAGAGTGGCCGACAAAATGTAATCATTTTTGTTTGAGCTTAAGTGATTGGACTTAGTTCTCCGTAAATTGTGTTAAGCATTGCATAGGATCTCCAAATGATGTTTTGGATTTTTCTAAGTAGATTTGTATATGTTCCATCAAGTCACCTTTCAAGACGAACTAATGTCCAAGTTTCTGATCCATACAGTCGAACTGGTTCAATCAATGTTCGAAAGGTATGGACTTTTAAGGGGGATGGAAGGTTCCAGCTACAAATCTTTGCTGATGTTGAGGTCTTTTTCGGAATCTATTATGAGAGATCCAAATATTTGAAGTCTTCAACTCTTTTGATGGATGTTTTATTGAATGAATTCAACTCTGATGGTTCAGAGGAATTTGTGATATATTATGTATTAATCACGTTGCGATAGAGTACCAGTTCGTACCAGTAGACATTATATGTTTAATATCTTTTAAAAACAAAGCGTCACATGTAACGATAATAATAAAGACTGGCATCTAATCGTCGCCAATGATCAATGGGAGATTAAATCCAGGTGAGTAACACATTGCGCTTCTCGGTCTAAGCATTTCGACTGATATGCAGTTATATCTATTATATCGCGTATATTATTAATCTGTTGGTAGGAAAGACATTTCTATCTGCCAAATTTGTCTTGCATCTGTACGAGTTAAGAATTTATCTGTGCATTGTATATGGCTGACAAGTTTGGTCTGGTGCTTGTGATAGGTATCTAGCGATTTTTGAGAAAATACAAACAAGAATATGCAATGGTGTTACTTCTAACCATGTGTCTCGATTTCAATGACAATCCCATCATCGTAATGTAGTTTGATTGTGACTTTTCTAAATATATTACTATGACAATTATTTTGATGACCTTTCTTCTTTGATACATTGACTTAATGAATTTACGCGTAGTACATGATTGGAAGCTTTGGCCTCATCAGTTTAATGTGAAAATCTATACATAAGCGCCTAAGTCTATTCTAATTCTATTCCCACACGTTTTACGCATGGAACACACTTCCAGCTTCTTACATTCCTGTCAGCTACTATCTTCAAAAAATTAAATGCAATATCAATCATCAGCTCTTTCCGTGAATCCCTTTCGCTTTATTGCTTTTTCTCCTGAGTAACTATTTCTCACTTTCTTACACTCTCAGTAACTCTTTACATCTCAGTTGCTTCATCGCTTTACACGGGGTGAAATGACTATATAAAAGAAATACTAACTCTTAACGGCTATTTGCATTATAATGGCAAAAAGTTAAAATATTTCATCCGTTTTAATGAGTGATTTGAAAGCAATTATTGCGTAAATCAACTTAACATTAATCCCCTAAAAAGAGTTGATCTTATTCGGGTTAAAATAGGGACGAATTGACCGGGACAAGGAATGTTTGCATGTGCTATAATTATGAATTTATCAGAGTAGTACATCATTGTCAAGGGATCCTGTAATGCTATCATACATTCATAATGTAAGCATTGGAAGCAAATCTTGACTAGAAGAAGAAGAAGAAGAAGAAGAAGAAGAAGAAGAAGAAGAAGAAGAAGAAACAGGAGAATCGCTGAAGAAGAAAATTAAAAAGAAAAATAATGCAGTTGACAAAGATGACAAAAAAAAAACAAGAAGCAGAAGAAGCAAAAACTGGAAGAAAATTAAAATGAAGATAAAAAGGTAAAGCTGTGGCTGGAAAAGTAGAAAGAGATGAAGAGGAAGATGAATTCGTTTTTTACGGCTTATCAGCATTTTGCATTATACCAAAAGCCAGGAATTTTTAGTTGGTAAGAATTTTTGGTGGATAATAATGATTTATTGATACATGTTCTTCTAATTAATCCATAGCTGGAGGAAAATCCGTGGATTCAAAACTTTCTCAGAGGCATTTGCGCATAAGTGAATATAAAGTGATAGGTTCCTCGCCCCAAAACAAGGACACAAGTCTATATAAACATGTTTGCACATACTTTGTTTTTGAGTTATTAAGTTTCAAGTTTACAGCAGACGCTGTTAAATGCACCATCCAAAAATAACATAAACAAAATAAATGTAGAGAAAAATTAAAATACAAACTAGAAATCGTGAAGAAGGCAATGAAGATAAAACATTAAAAAAATCAGTTTGAAACAAAGAAAATGTGGCCAATACGAGAACGATTAAATGAAAGAGAAATAGAAAAAAATGAAGAACATAAAATAATAAAGAGAAGAACAAGAATAATAAATGAATGGAATAAAGATTATAAAAGTAAAGTAAAAATTAATTGAATAGAATGAATGGATAAAGAACAAAACGAAAATGTTGTACAGAATACAGAGAACACAATTAAAATAGAAGGCGAAGTATGAAAAAAAAATAAGACATAATAAAGGATAACAGATTTTTGTACAGAATCCAAAAAGGTATAAAAATAAAATCGAGAAACGAGAAAATAAAATCTAATCGAAAACTGAATCAAGTGGAATAGAATAAGTTGAGAAACTATAAAAAATATAGAATAATATAAAAAAAAATGAGAATTCAAAAAACACAATTAAAATTAAATAAATGCAAGAATAAGCAACAAAAATTAGAACGAGAATAAAAAGTCGAAAAATCGGAAAGAAAAATGTAGAGAAAAAATACAAACAGAAACAAGTCACTTTTTGTCCTGTGTCAATGTAGACGATCGTTCAAAAGATAAAACATTCTTTTAAAAAATAAAAGAGGACACATTGCAAAAAAAAAAAAAAAAAGATAAAAAAGGAATGAGTGAGGGAAGGGAAATTCTCCTGTTATGATTATGGTCCAATCCCCACTTGAGTCAACTTTAATACAGTTTTTCTTAAAAGTCGTGAAAAATTTCAAATTTGTTTTTCTAATTATAACCCATTTTCAAATCAGATCTGAGAGTTTACTGTTATCACTGACAATTCCTTCGTGTATTCAGATGTCTACAGAGCAATAAAGATAATCATGATTCACACTTGTTAGTTTTCAAAATATGAAATCTAGGATTTTATTGCTACAAAGAATTTGACCAAAAACATTTTTTTCTTTTAATAAATGGACAGCATTATAATTAAATGTACCAGCAACGTAGCGGTTAGAACCTTGGACTTGAAATCGGTATGCAGATTTCATGTTCCTTTTTATTCTTGTGTATTAATTCGTATTAATGAAAAAAAGCGTGAACACATCTCGTCTTCCCAGCTATGGGTCATATATCAAGGTAGACAGGGTCTCTAGAATTAAATGGCCCCCACTCTAGAAGAACCACTCTTATTTTAAATCCATAGAGTACCTTTCTGAAGACGACATAGTAATTGAGAAATATTAATGAAAACGAAAGTATCGAAACCCATGATTGCCTAGGCTCTGAAAATATACATTTACAATTATTCCACTGTATCTTATTGTTCAGAGAGCCAAATTCGAATTCCATTCGGGTTAGAACACATGCGCAAATAACCCTGTGAAAGTTATGAATACGTCTCTTTCTCCCAATTTGGGTTTAAATAGTACGATTAGTTTACATTAGTTATATTTGGACTATTGGCATTGGAACCTTTATTTAATCTACGGCCATAGACTGTTCTTGTTCCACTGCTCATTTCTAGGAATATCGTCTAGTTCTTATTTTTATTTAGTACTAGCCAGTTATTGCACGACTGTTTGCACTGAGTTCAAATACACAATGTTCGAACATAAAACCACTACGTTACTAACTTCACAAACTAACGTTTTTATCTACGAGGCCATTTTTTATCCCGCATGACAACTTGCTGTTGTAAACAGAGAGCCTTAAACGTAACCTAGTAACTGATTAGTTTGCAACTGCTACTGCTGCTCCTGTTCATGTTTAAATTGATGCTGCTAGTGTGGAGACTTGGTATCATTTGTCTTTTTTTCTTCATTAACGACAACATTATGCTAGACGTACTAACGAGGTGCTCATAGTATAGCATATGCCTTGATTCTTTCAGACGTCGATAAACATGACAGCCAGCAGATTAAATAAAATGTTAATTTCAAAATTCCCTGTAGGTTGCTGTGATCGATATACACCTGAGAAAATTCCCGAATTCACGGTGGTCAAAACGTTGGGATAACAATAAAGATGAGGGCAATCGTCTTCATCTCAGAAATTCAGACAAAAATACAACTTGTATCTCGAAAATATTCACTTACAAAAAATATACTTCAAATCTAAAACAATCCTTAATTCCCAAAGATGTGTTAAACGTTGAAAAACGAACATCGGCCCATTTCTCTTTACAAGAGAATTGTTCAGAAATGGATTAATTTGTGTGTTTAAGTAGAAATGATGAAACAAAAATTACACTTGATTGGGCCTGATGATTTTTCACTTCATTTTGTCCAACGTTGTCCTAGTCTCAGATTGTATCATCACGGGCCTTTCTATGCTTGTAAGTCTCTTATCTTTCTTTAATAGGCATTGTATGTTTCATAGAAATCGATCAAACCTGTTCTCCATTGCGCTGTGTCCGAGGTGAGCATTTCCAGTTCCGCAATTGGTTTGGTTAAAAAAGATTGTGAGGACACAGGGCTTGAAGAATACAAAACAGACAATATCTCATATAGTTTTTTTTATTCGATTTCACCGCAAAGAAAGCTGTAAAGCCACTAAGACACAAGGGAGTACTGGATGCGGAATATTATTAATGAGCAGGAAGTGAAAAGAGTAATCAAGAGGACAGTAAATAGAGATTGCCATTATATTTAATTTTTTTACATTAAATTTTGCAGGAAAAGATAGATCCGGAAGTTACGTCCACAAGAGAGAAGTGTGAGAAGAGAAATTCTTATCAAAGAATTTATAGTTACATCTAGCCAACTCGAAATTGATGAGGTTCCGACGCCAGTCGAGTACTGCGCTTAAATTTAAAAAAAGGCTAAGTACCATAGCAAAGGGCGATATTTATTTTGCATTAAAATACAAAAATGTGGCACAAGACCAAAAGTGGGTATAAAGAAAGGACGGTCTTCTTCTGTCTTATAACAAAACTAAGTTAGTCACAATCACTGAACCAAACATACTGCAATATTTCTTAAACCAAAACAACACATTTTTACTTAGCATTTTACGAGATCCACCCTAATATAACAAATCTCAATGAAGTCTTAACTATTCCCCATGTGTACAAACCTTGTTTGCATGATGCGGAGAGGAATAAAACAGCAATTTAAAAATCTAAACCTCATATTTAAGAATTCATTCGAACAATTATTATGTAAGTATTTATAGAAAAGATCCAGGGAGGCAACGTTACGGCAGTGAGAAATTGTCTGAAGCCGACCCGCAAGATCAGGAACGATAATATTAGTGATTCTTATTTGGATTTTATTACAGTTATTTTTAAATATCAAGACTGACAGAGCAGTCAAGCAAAAGGTCCCAACCATCCTAACAACCAGCCTAACAACCAGCCAACAACGAACGAAACACCTGTCTTAGGGCCAATGCCGGTTGGTGCCATTCTGGATAATCTCTCTCCATTGTGGTAATCAACAGCTTTTATCAGGCATATTATCTGCAGTTCATTTTTGTATAGATCTAACAAGATGGAATTTTGAATTAAACTTATTGTTGACCAGGATTAGATAGCCAAGTTGGCTCTGCTAGTCAACGAATAGCTTGTGGTAGAAGAATCAGACGCGATGCCTACACTGAGCCTACTATACTGTGCAATTTACAAAATCAAAAGCAAACACGCATGCGATAAATTAAAAATATATGCCAACAATTATTCCATCTTATACTCTCTCTGTGTCTCTGTGTCTCTGTCTCTCTCTCTATATATATATGCGCATGTGTGTCTATAATTGGAAGAGAATGGGCTAGACAATGGGACTAGAATTGTAGGTGCTGAATTAATCGAGTCAAGAACACGCCTCGCTTCTCTGAAAGAGTAAAATGTTAAGAAAACAAAAACAAATGCTAGAATACGCAAAAATGGAATAAGTATATATATATATATATATATATATATATATATATATATATATGTATCAGTGAAATCCGAGTTTCTAAGAGTACAGTGCTGTGCATTTTGGCGAGAGCTAAAAGAGGAAGTGAGAAATAAATCAAGTAAAGAAACTTGTTGCGCAATTATTCTATGGTAAAGGGTAGGGAAATACGCAATTTGGGTAAAGGACTGAGCAATGAAAAAAATCGATGTCTGAATTCCGGCAACATTATTGACATTAGAATTTTTAAGCATTCGTAGTGAGCATTAAAATCTCCGAAGATGTTCGGAAATGGACGGAGATAGAATGCCGTTTCTATAGTGTCAGAGATTATGTCTACTCTAGATATAATAGGCCAGTGAAGGACATTCGTGAGATAAAAATAACACATAATAATATTGATAATAAAAATAATAATATTTATTGTATATTAGTAGGCCTTTTGGCCAAATGGAAAATGATGAGAAAGATGTTTAACATCATTCACCTTATCCTATACCTAACTAATCGGATTCACACCCCATTCATAATATAACATTTGTAAAATATGTAAAACTATTTATTTATTTTTAGGAGTTGGTATGAACGCAAATATAAAACTGTGTTACTTTCACCTGCCCAAACCACAAAACCCCTAATTTTCTATATTTTTAATTTATTGTTGTTCTTCTTGATGATAATGGCTTCAATTTCCTATCCTTTGTAGATCTTAGTATGTTTTGTCTTTCCATTATCACTCTCATTATTCTGCTATCTGCAAACTCATGATGGAGGTTGTTCGCTGCTTTCTTCTGTTTCTCCTACTTTCAAGCTGTCCTATCTGTATCAGATTTTACGTGTCATCTTCCTTAATTATACCTCCTAAATTTTCAACTTTCTTGTTATAACTATAAACTCTCTCTCTTTCATAATTTGAAAAAGAAAATTAAAAACCTTCACTGTTAATTCTTTGATTGTTATTGGAGACTCAAACAAACAATAATTCTTGAAAAAATTTATTTCGTAATATAATCCATATGTTCTTTTCATATTGAAATGTCACATTCCATAGACTGAAAGAATCTATATAGTAAAGAATTTCTGCAAACCTTTCTTTTGACAAAATTAGATTTCACAAACCAGGAAATCCTCCGTTCACTGTTTTATGCAGATTTCACATTTATACAAATGCATGCAGTAAAGTTATATTTTTCGCAGATGTATTTAGAATTTTAATGGCACGACAAAAGAAGAAACATTTATTTATGGCTTGATCACTTGATCATATTTATGCAGCCTTTATTCTAACTTGGAGGTTTTGATTTTTCAAATTTCTTTAAATGATAACGATACTTTGAAATCAATGGATTTAAATTAAAAACAGCAAACAAATGAAATAAAGTTAAATTATACATACTGGATATTTGTCTTTGATGCAAATTTGTAAAAAGGCATTTATAAAAATAATTCAATCTCACTTTTATATTTAATGTGCCTTTTTGTCAGATTCTAATCTTTTTTTTTCGACGCTGGTTTTTATTGTTTTCTTACATTCCTATATTTAAACAGAAAACAAATAAACAGCCTCTTGATGTCCACAGAATAACGAAGAAAGAAAACAGAAAAAATATTTTTCTTCTTTCGCTTAAAGGAAAGGGGAAAGTTTTAGTTGAATGACTTACTTCGATCTATAGGATATTCGTTAATTTTCGTTTTCTTCGTTTTTTTCTTCTCTCCTTATTATCATTGTTGTTATTGTTGCTGTTGGTGTTGTGGCGATGGAGGTGGTGGTGTTGTTAAATGTTGTGACTTTGCACAATTGTGTTTCCTAGAAATGGGCAACAAGACGCGTATCTGAAAACAAAACACCTCAACACCGCTTTCCTAATGTTGGATTGAGAAAGAAAGAATGAAAGAGACACATAAAAAGGGTAAAAAAGAAAAGGAAGAAATAAGGAAGATAGAAAGGTACACATCAAAGAAAGAAAGTTGACATGAAAAAAGTAAGAAATAAAAGAATATCAGCAAAAATAAAGGAAAAATGAAAAGTGAAGAAAATAAAGGGGAATACAACGAGGGAAGAAACAGGAAGGGAGAGAGATTGAACTAAAAAAAAGAAACAAACACATCAAAGAAAGAAACAAAGAACGAAAAAAAGCAACTACAAAGAAAGAAAGGGGGAAATACGATGAAACAAGAAAAAACTAAAGAAAGAAAGAAGGTAAAGGAAAGGAGGTGAAGAAAGAAAGGAAGAAATAAATAAATAAAGACGAAAAGAGAGAGAAAGAAAGAAAGGGAGAAAGAAAGAATGAATGAAAGATATGAGAAAGGCAATGAAAGGAAAGAGAAATATAGCGAAAGAGTGAAAATGCGAACAAATAAATAATGAGTAAAGGACATATAGAAAGCATAAATGAATAAATGAAAGAAAGAAACACAGCAAAGTAAGAAAAACAGAGAAAAGCCTGAAAGATATACAGAAAAGAAATACGGAAGATGAAATGTGAAATGTGGGAAGGAAAGAAAAATATATAGGAAAAAGGTGTAATAAAAAATGGAGCAAACCGATGAAAAATAAATGGAAAGTAGTTAGCAAAAAGATAAGAAAAATATAAGAGTCTGCAAAATAGAAATATGATGGATTGAATGGAAACAATCCTATGTAAAAGCAAAGAAATTATATTTTTAAAAGAAAAATGAATCGGAACAACTACATCCTAAAAAAGAAAAATGAAGTGGAGGAAAACAGAATAAAAAAAAGAGAAAAAGAGAAATTTAAATTATCTAAAAGAGAAGATTATATGCAATGGGAGAAAAAATACAAGAGTAACAACCATTAGTAGCGTGTAAATCAGCAGATCTGAAAAGATAGAAGTATAAAATTGTGGACGGATCGTAATCACACAAACTGAATACAACTATGTGTTATGCCTCTTCAGTGTATGGCGATCGTGGATTTTCACAACTTTCTACACTTATCAGAAAAATTAATATTTACCTTTGCTATATATACCAATCCAGGTCCTGCTATACATTTACTGAAATTGTTAGGCATTTTACTCACAGTCTCCTTTTGCCAATTTTCACCATGTCATGTGTGTCTCACCTTTTTCAGGTATTCTTTCCTCATTATGTTCCCAATAATTTTTAGCTGCCACTTTCTGGTCCTAATCACAATTTTCCATTTCCTTCCTATTTTCCTTACAGCTTCTATGTTATTCTCGGCATCCTTCTGTAGGACCACATCTGTTGCGTCAAGTCTCCTATTCATCCCAGGTGAAAATATCCAGCATTGACTTCCGTATAGAGGCTTCATACTAGATAGCAATTCATGACTCTTTTTGTTTTCAACGAGATTCTCTTATTTTTTTTACGATTTGTTTATGTTTTGGAATGCATCGGGTTTCTTTGTCACATTTTCTGTCGTCTGACATAACACAAGATCAAGTTCTCTATTTGTTTTATTTTGACGTCTCCGATGTGTTCTCTGTCTTGGCTTTTCTATATTATGTCTTCTTACTGTTTATAGTCCTCTCTTCACGATTTTCTTTTTGGCCACATCACTTTGAAACATCTGTTTTCGTATAATCACCAAAGTTAAGCAACGTCTAACCTGGTCAGTACCTAGATCGTGTGATGGCTTGGGAATACCATGTGCTGTAAACTTGGATGTACGTGGCGTCTAACGGATAATGGCTCAGAATTTCTAATCCAGTCTGGCAATACGAGACTAGAAGCTAAATTAGAAACGACCAAATGTATGAACGCATAAGTTTTCGTTCTACGTTCACTGATATGAGTTTATATTTCCTTTAGAGTTTTTTTTCATTCGATGTGCAAGAAAATTAATTTTCTCGACCGAGTTTTGAGGTGTGAGGAGCGATAACCAGTTCTCTTGTATTATTTTAGGAAATTTCGCATTGCCAACTACATTAGCTGTTTTACGTTTTGTTCATTTAATTATATTAGTTTTTATTGTTTAATCAAATATTATTATTTTTATTATTAATATTATTATTATTTATAATAATTATAATAATAAAATAATAATAATGATAATAACGAAATAGTCTGAAGCAAAAGGGAAAGACCTAATTTTCAAAATAATATTAAGCAAGTTGAATAAACAAAAAATAATGTTTAATGTGTAAATAAACGAGAAAATACTAGAAGTTGCTTGGTTGCAGCAAGAATTAAACAAAGAAAATACATCCATTTTCAGCCGTTATCTAAATGTATTTTTTTCAGGAATGAACAATGACAGGTTTTCTTTTTTTCGTTACAGTTTTGAAAAATAAAAAAAATACTTCGTAGAAAACATTAGACAAATAATGTATCACTTCTTGGGGCCACGCTTCTCTTTGTTCTGTTTTCTTTTTCTTTTTAATGCCAGGTGAGAGACTGTTAATTAATTATGTTGACACAGCGGCTTTACAGCATTCTTTTGTGCATGAAGGTGAAAGAATAGTAATTTTCTGCTGCTTTTATAGGTCAAAGGACAAGAATAACACTAATTAAAATGTCTTATTGTTAACCTTGAGCGCTGTTTGTAAGGCCACTCACGTTAATGTATATAACACTCTACTTTTATCATCTGGGTGCATTAAAAATGGGCGGCTCCTTATACAGCTCCAGAAAGTGATAGACTCCACCTACCATACTCTACCTTTACACGAATAATATCTGACCAAACATAGGGTAATGCTTGACAAAAGTTCAAATGTATTCACGCAACCTTGTAAGCCATGAATTATTTTCCAACCTACAACCGTTCCTATCGCTAATACATAGTTATTTCCATGCAAACTATTGGGATGTGCTATATTTCCTAAGTCAACCATTGCAGACATTTTGTTACACACCTCATTCCATTCGTAATCCACTGGTACAAGTGAAGTACAATAACAGAGATATTGTTTCCAAGATTCATTGCTGAGTGTAAAGGTCTCCCCTGAGATTCCGTCGCCAATAATACAATCTTAATCACCTCAAGCCTAAGGTCAACCGTTTTCTATCCCACATTTCGTCAAAATCTACAATTCTTACATCCATAAAACATCGTCATTCAGTAACGTTTTACATTGAGTAGTTCTTGGGACTTGTATTAGTTGGAAAATCGCGAAATATTTTTGCAATAAACTCACTGAAAACCAATGCATTCACATATGTTAGCAACTGATAAAGCAAATATATGGAATTCCTTTTTACAATAATGTTCGCTCTGTACAGGGCCAAAGACCTAGTTGTGGTAGAAGATTACAGATTAAGAGACGAGGAGTAGTGTTTATGAAGATATATGGGGAAGATAACCCTAGATTTGAAGAGGTTAAGATAGAACTGATTGGTGAACCATCCGCTTGGGATTCGGCTCCACAAAATATATTATACATAGATATACCGTCGATTATCTGGCAACGGAAGATCGGTGCTTTTTAAAATCTGTGAAAATTACAAGGAATTTTTTTAATTTCACACTGTTGCCAAATGAATTCATCTGGCGGCCATACGTGTCTTTGTGTTAAGCACTTTTTGCTATTTCTAATGATACTGTAGAAATAACGGTTATGGATGGCTAGTAAATCAAAAATGCCTTATTGAACTGATATACGTGATTTCTCTCAAAAGACATTTTCTAAAGATGTCTTTGATTCTCAAAATTATAAAAGAAAGCTAATGTCATTGGAGTCATGACAAAGAAATTTGAATAAATAACAAAAATCTAAAAAAAAGCTATAATTGGATGCCAACTCTTTATACCCGGTCCAATCACATTATGTATTACAGCGATGTTTCGTGATTTTGATGAGAGTAATTCAGTGGAGACGGGGCGAGCATTAACTAATCATTCCTAAACAAGAACTAGAAAATATATCCCTCGAGCTTTCTTGTAAATTAAATAAAGTGTCTAGTTTATATGCTCCTTGCCTCATATTCTGTAACCCTCTACCACGAGAAGGTGTTTCGCCTTGTACTGAGTGAAAATTACTATTGAAAAAAGAAATATATTTTCGAAATTCCATGATGGACAACAATCTTCTGATGTAGTCCGAAGTTTACAACGACTGAAACTTTGTTATGGAAACAACAAAACTAAGGACACTCGTCCACGGGTAAATAATTATTTTATTGTTTAAAAAAAGAAATAAAATCTAACACTGTTTCGAAAATGAAAGTTTCGGTGGTCTCTGTGGAAATAAAATTTGAATAAATACAAAATTCCCATATTATCAAACGTTCGCTATACAAAAATAGTTTCGTTTCATTTTTGTTTGCAAATTACAATCTGTAAATATATCTCTCGTGACGTAGCAGTGTAAATAACCAAGAGAAACATAACTAATGTGGTTACGGGAACTTTATAAAATAATGGGTGAATTTCTCCTCTTTGGACAAGTTCACCCATTACTATCTCCGTAACACTTTAATTTTTTCTTCGTTGTCTACTTTGGTGGTGAATAGTAATCTTAGGTCCGGCGGATTTTAAATTTAAGTTCCCTTCATCTCTAAAAGACCATGCGCGATACAGATGACATGAGTAAATATACTATTAAGGGGTCCACCCCTTTTTATCCAAGTGGACTCGCTCAGGTGGACTTGTACTTCTGCCGGTGAATACCCGGAAGTGAGAGAGTGAGAGTGTGAGGTAACCGCTTTTTAGGTGTCACAGTTGCGAGCACGTAAACTCAGAAGGAAGTCACACTTCGATACTGAATTTCCCAGACTGTATATATATTATTATTGCTACTAACCGCATTTCTGGATCTACTAACCGTATTACCAATTGTATTATTACGTCAATACATTTATTTGCTATATTTAATTCCTGCGTTTGTCATTCATTTGAGATCGGATTTCATCCCGGAATCCACAACAAATTGGCGACGAGCGATTCGAACTCATACGAGAAGAAATAGAAAAATCCTCCCCTCGTCAACAACAAATTGGCGACGAGCGATTTGAACCTACACAACTAAAACAAACAAAAAAAAAATTCCCTCGTCGTCAACAACTAATTGGCGACAAAGAGTTACGAGGATTAAAAATACGTAACATTGAGTTATCATGGAAGATTTTAAAAATATTTTGGTTGAACTGGTAAAATACCAAAATGATCAACAATTACAACTACAAGAAAGAATGGAAGAAAAATGGCAAAAGCAATTACTACAAACGCAGAAGGAAAATCAAGAAAGACAAAAAGAACTCCAGGAACTAATATTGAAAGTAGCGGGTAACAAGCAATTAGATATTGAAAAAGAGGCAACTTTTTCGCAAGACGCAGCGTGGAATACCATAGAGATTTTCATCCCGGAATCCACAACATATACAAAAATTAAAAAAAAAAGATGTCAGGCAGGATTGCGTCTTCATTTCAACTTGTACAGAAAGGCCATTCCGAGAGAACTTAAAAACATGACACAGTGTTGATAGCAGGCACGGAAAGTTAGAGAAGAAAAGAGAGGCGTAAAGACTAAAGATCAATTGGAAAAAGACAGAATGCAATGTTTGTTAACAAATGGACCAAGCCAACGTGCAACTTACAAACTGGAGGTACGGAAATCAAACAGGTGCAACAATATCTTTAGAAATAAAAATCGAGTACTGAACTGTTGTGATATCATGACAGCTGCATGGCAGCGAATGTTGAATATCTCGTCACAGATGAGGAATAAACTTGAAGGAACAGATATGTCGTTCTACAGAACGATACAAAGAATACTTTGTACGGAACATGTAAGGAACGACGAAGTTCTTGTTAAACTGCCAGCAAAAAAGGACACTGCTGCATATAATGAGGAAGAGACAGTTGAAATTTCCGGAGCACATGAAGAGGAAAGATGGATTGGAGTATTTAATACAGGATAGATTGAATGTAAGAGGGACAGAGGAAAGCAACGCACAACCTACCTGGCGAGCGTGAGTGAATGGATGATGGAGCAGTGTTTGGGAGAGATAGCAAAAAGACAAAATGCTACAAATGATAAGAAACTGTAGAGAGCCATGATCCTCTATAGCCTGAAGGTACAAAGCAGCTGGAAAAAGATGAATTCCGCTATTATTATTATTATTATTATTATTATTATTGTTGTTATTGTTGTTGTATCCGAGCTGTTAACAATAATTGTAAGAATGTTCGAATAGTGAAATGCAAATATAAAAAAATGTCTTTAAACAATTTATTGAATTTCAATAAAGCAGGGATTAATAATTCACAACTAAAATTTAGACCAATGAACCGTTTAATTAATATGTTCCCTTTAAGATTATGTGTATAATATAACAGTGAAATGTAAATCACAATTGGAAGAAAAAGATTAGCATTAAACGGCAAAGACGCGACGACAAATCCTATTTCATGACCAAGTTGAAGCAAGACGAGCTTTTAATATACAAAGGTGTCTGGGTGCCTTACAAGGAATGCTTGAACAAATCTATGAAACTTAGTTGAAAATGAACTGATTAATTATACTTTTCATTTTACTCTGGTGCTAATTTTGTCTAAATTCAAATAAACATTTTATTTAGATTATCAAAACGAACAAGGGAAGTAATCACTCATGAATTTTCAGAGTTGAGTTGATTTAACTACCTTGTAACTACAGATGAGACAGGAAATGCATAAAGAATTCGCAGGAAATATAGATAGATATATACACATTGATAATTATCATATCGTTTGATTATAATTGCGTTCATTCTTCTTCTTCGTCTTCTTCTTCTTTATTATTATTATTATTATTATTGAATATTGATAAGTGCCTTCGCAAAATATAATTTCTTTAATACCGAAGCGAGCTACTAAATCAAGTTTCAGAAGTGCTTGCAAAGGTCAATTTTCATGCGCTGCTTTTATTTATTTTCCAGTTTCTTCAAAAACATTCTTCTGTAGAACGACATTCTTTTGCTTCAAATATTTTCTTCATTTGCGAGGAGATTTTCCAGTATTCACTGCCATATAGCAGAACCGATATTACAATACCGTTTTATATGTTTCTGATAAAATTTTCCTATTTTTTAATACTTTCCTTAGCTTTTGGAAGGCACATTCGTTTTTCAGTGTAGCACTTTCCTTCCTGTATTAAACTACCTCCCAGATATTTAAATTACTGTTCTTGTTTAATTTTGGTATCTTCAATTTGCATGTTGGACTGTTTCTTGTACTGACAACCATGTATTCTGTTTTTTTGCAATTGATTTTTAGTCCTTACTTCTCGCTTTCCTTCATTAGTCTCTGTAGGAGTTATGGTAGTTTGCTTTCTGTGTCTGTTATCAACACTGTGTCATCTATATATGTTATGTTATTAAGATTGTGGACACCAATAATGAATGCCAGTATGATTTATAATTCTCTCAGAAGTGCCTCAAGTTATAGGTTGAATAAATCCGTTGAGAAGAGACGTACAATAATTGCATACTTTTCTATTTTTGTATATTTACTGAATTCATTTTCTATCCGTATGCAGGTGGATTCCACCCAGTATTAAGTTTCGAGTGTTATGATATCCTCCCAAATATTTTAAGGTTATCTAGCAGTTCCAGCGTTTCTTTATGATGTACTTTAAAGTAAATAAATTATTGACATTTTTTACGTGCGTACTAATATCTTCAAATAATCCAAATGTAAATGAAATCACAAATCATAACTTCTTATCACAAACATTACGACAAAAAATGTGACTAATTTTTAAGCATAAAAAAAAAACACACGATAATTTTAATATCTAGGAAGTGTTTTATCAATAGAAGGAAAATGTAACACAGAAATCGTGAAAAATTCAAAAACCTAAGCAAAGGATTCGAATTTCGTTAGAAGCAATAAAAGATTACTAAACGGTTATGTCCTCATATATGACAGTGAATGCTGGGAAATCCCTTTATAGATGAAGAAGAGGCAACAGATATATGGTTATACAGAACAATACTGAGGATACTATGGACTGAACATGTGAGTAATAACGAAGTTTAAAGGAAGATTGTAACAGAAAAAATACCTCCACCTAAAATCAGAAGCAGTCGACATTTCTAGGTCATATAATGAGGAAAGAGTTCTTGGAGAATTTGATACACATCATAAAAATTGATTATGAGAGATACTGAAATGACAAACTTACTTGAGAACTACAATAGATAGGTAGTTTTGGAAAGCTATAATCGGCCACACCCTGAAGCGGCACGTCACATAGAAGGAAAATCGTCATCTACCAAAAATTTCCATTATCATCACAATTCAAGAAATCTTATGAGAATCCTCGCAGAGAAAATTATGGCAGTTTTCTGGAGGTTTACAATCTTGGTCTCAATTACAATTCTCCCAAAGCGTTTTTTCAATGTTCAAGGTGGTGTTTCAAGCGCATCCATTTTGACAGGAAATATTTCCACTTTCATATTTGATATCTCCTTCATTTTTCGCGTCAAATTCTAGTATTTCTTTATCTTTGGATTTTTTGGAATTCACTCTTGTATAATATAGAACAATAATTTGACACTTAGTATTCACCTTATCGATAATAAAAAAAGTCGGGTCTTCGTCCTTCAGTGATATGATCTGTCTGGGCTGGGAAATTCCATAATATTTTATTATTATTATTACTTTTAAAAATTATTTTTGAAATTCAGAGTAATTAGCCATCGTTAAGTGTAAGTGGCAGAAATTCCCATCAAAGTGAATTGACAATTTTTTCTGTAAACAATACCATAAGAAAGAAAAGAACAAGGTGTAATGAATAGACAATATTTACTTTAAAAGAATTATTCTGTTAAACTGTTAATAGTAAAACAGCCTTTTATACAGGGTGATTAGTATTCAAATGGGTAAGATGGGAGAGTGCATTATTATTACACAGCGCAAAATAATACTAAGCAAAAAATATATATAGAAGACAAAACAACAGTAACAAGACAAAAAGTTCACAATGTAAGGCAGTTATTGTGATGTTCTCACATCAAGACAATTAAAAAGAAACTATACGGTATGCATCTGTACCATTGTCCATAGTTTTATGGAGAGGGGTCATTATTGCACACATTCCCATACATACTGGATTCAACACATTTGTTTTATAATCACATGGCACTTACTAAGCAGTGACGTAGGGGCAGCGAAGGATGGGATGTTTTGTCATTTTCACTTAAACAAAAGGTAGCCATTAGCAAAAATAAATAAATAAAAAAATAAAAAATAAAATAAAAAGACAAAACTCTTCAAATTGTCTTGTAAACAGAGGCTGCCTAGTATATTAATCAATTTGTCTATAGATTTTTTTTTATCGTAACCAGGGATCCAATTATTACAGATATAAGAGTAAGTTTTAACGCACAACATGTTCCCATTTCAAAATCTTTATCTTTATTTTCGTTCCCATATTCATACACATATATATTTTATTCATGGCACTACAATATTATGAGAAAGCATAATCTTAGTAATCTTTCCATAATGTCTGGTCCATTAGATTTTATATATCTGTCATTATTATTTTTTAATCGCTTTATCCCAGGAAAATCAGTAAAAACACTAAGACACAAGGGATTACTGAGTGTGAAAGAATGAGATAAAAAAGAGGAACATTATTATGGAGCGAGAACAATAAAAGAAGATGAATCAAGAATACAGTAAATAACGAAGGACATTGCATTTAAAATTTTGAAGCTCAATGTTGGATGGAAAGCATGGTGCTGGAACAGGATTACACAAGCGAGTAGTGCGAGAAAAGAAACTTTGAGCATAGAACATACACCTAGCGAATTCAACTCTAAATTTATGAAATCTTGCAAGCTATCTAGTACTGCACTTAAATCCACGACTAGGTAATAAGATATTTTAGAAAAGACACAGGGAAGCTACAGTAAAGCGGTGGGAAAGTGACTGAAGCTGAGACGCCAAGTCAGGACGAATATATTACTGATTCTTTATCAAGAATTTCACAATATATAGTAAAAGGACCGGAACATATATGGTAGCAATATTAAATGCATGAACGAATGGTTGACATAAATATGTAAGATGGATTCTAGAGTGAATAAAAAAAAATCTAGCACAACACAGGAACCATCTTTCTTAGCAGAAGAACTAGCACTGGTTTCAATATAATCATTCCACTTGATCTCAGGCGAGAATGTTAGCCAGAGAAGTTGCAACGAGTCACTCTCCTGGAGGTTAGCATTAGTCATTCTGATGGGAGTGAGAAGGGAATCTGAGATAATTAATAGAGAGAAGTTTTTGTTTTGGAGTACGTAAATTTAACACGCTATTCCTTTCTCCAGTTAACAAAATGTAGGTGACTTTTTAGACCGGTTGCTTATATCACTTTATCGATCTAGTCATACTTACTCTCGGTTTATACCTTTTTTTATTATGTTTGTTCATACCTCAGCTACTATAGACAACATAAGCACTTTTCTCAGCACATGGGCTGTTTCAAGTAATTCTGTCAACCGCGCGCTGTCGTTAATGCCAGGTATCACAAAGACGTCTTGCGAGGCCGAAACGGGAAATAGTCTCAAGTGTGCCAACCACAAAAGGGACGTATTCAGCTGCTGATTGGTATATTTCTTTTATTTATTTAACTTTTTGCATGGTCTTTGCATTCTCTGCATTTTCATCTGATTTTCCTTTACAATGCTCTTGTTCCTAAATACCGAAATTTCTATAATGATCCAAACATGAATGGCTGCTCCTGTTGCACAAGTGAGATATCAGGGCGATTAGTCTTCAAGTGATTGTAAGTCAGGATGGTCGTAACCAACATAATCTTCACTTGCTCATTCTTGTCTATTGATAGTGATTAATCATTGTACCAGTTCTCTTTGCTCTCGTGTTTATGCTACGTACATATTACTCGATGTATTCTAATGGCTAATACAGGGTGCGATGGATAAATTGTCGTCTAAATTTCACAAGAATGAAAAAACATTGACAACATATTTTAACAGCTATATTTATTAAAATTTCACAAAAACATCTAGAAATACTAAACAGTAAATTTATTCAATAAAATCGACATAGGCTTCAACCACGACCTCCAGACGACTTCGGAATCTTCTGCATCTCTTCTGAACGGTCACCTTGTTTAAGTTGGTGAAAGCTGCCATAATCCTTGCCTTGAGTTCAACTTTGTTGCTACAAGGAATTTTGTTGGTCTCTCGCTTAACCCTGCCCAAACATAATAATAAAGGTTTATTGCAGTCTGGACAGTTAGGTGGCCAGGTTTAAGTGTTGATGTGGTCGCAGAAATTGTCTGACAGTCATATCTGGGTTCTCCTGTTTCTGTGGCATGGTTCAGAATCCTGTTGCATCAGCCACCATCTTGATCCAGGGAAGCGTTATACCTTCACCAGTTACTTGATATAAGCATACGCGTTGATTCTGCGGCACTAACCAGCAATTTCGGAAGTTCTTTTCTTATCAGAACGATCAGAGTAAGTTTTCCGAGCTGCCATACCTTCGTAATCAACATAAGATTCATTCAACTCTTTCAGAATCCTCTGCACTGTTCTCATATTGAGACCCATACACTTTGAAATATTCTTGTTGGAGCTTCTGGTCAGAATTCCAAGGAGTACAGCATGTCATTTCTAAATATCTGGAGGATGGAATTGCATCATTATGCTTTTTTACTCACAGACGGTGTGAAACTGTCGCTTCTATATTGCGCAATCGACGTGCATCTGCGGAAAGAAATATAAAGGGGAGACAAGCCGCCCCATTAAGGTAAGGATTCAAGATCAAATTCGGTCTCCAATGAATGACAAACGCAGGAATTAAATATAAGAAATAAAATGTATTTACACAATAATACAAATGATAATACTGTTAGTAAATCCAGGAACGCGGTTAGTAGCAATAACATATAGATATATACAGTCTCAAAGTAGGACTTCCTTAGAGTCTACGTGCTTGTAATTGACTTCTACAAGCGGTTACCTCACACTATTACTCTACCTGCAACTCAATCTCAGTCTTCTCACTATCTCTACTGACTATGGGTATTTAACAGCAGCAGGCCAAGTAACACTTTGGTAGAGTCCACTTATATGAAAAGGGGGAGGACACCATAACAATTATTATAATAGTTGTACAAACTATATTACATATTCCTGATAATTAAACTATTCCCTTTGTTAATTTTATATCAATCACCTTCAGAATTTAGCTTAAAACATAATATGCTCCACCTCTTGAATATGAAAAAAGAAAAGATGAGTTTATCTTTTTACATTAGTCCAAACTTGGTCTTTATGCTTCTCAAATTGTTGTCAATATTAAAAAAGTATGTTATTATGCATGCACTTGTGATCGGACTGTACGGCGCTGGTTTCTGAAGTTCCGAAGTAGGTATACGAGTCTTGAAGATCAAGGTAGTAGAAGACATCTACCGGGGATTGTCAATCAAACTCTTAAAACACTAGTCTAACAAAGCTCATCTCTATGTTTTAGAGAAATGTTTCAAATGATAGGTGTCAGCATTTCAACACTATCAGGTTATCTCAAGAAAATTGACAAGGTGAAAAAAAAAAAACGGAAAATGGTGAAACTTTAATAGTTCGATGCTGCATCTGCAGAATTCAAATGACGCATTTCTTGATTGATTATTGATTATAAGAAACCTATCCTTTATGGCAATCTTAAACGGTCGTCTCAATGGTTTGATCATGGCGAATGATCCAACACTTTCCAAAACCGAAATTGTACCAACAGAAGATTATTTTGATTGCCTGGTGTTCCGCCATTGGCTTTAACGAGAACATCACTACCGAAATGAACTTTCTGTTATAAAAGAAATGTGACCGGCACAGGTTAATCGAGGTGGTTTAATTGAGCTTCATGAAAATGCTCGGTTATAGGAGCACGACATGGGATACGAGGCTTTGTCTTATTGCTCTTTGACTACCACATCTTCAGTTATCTTGACAATTTATATCAGTCAAAAGACATTCCATCGTAAACAAAAATATAGAAACTGCATTTAATGATTTGTTCGCATCCAAAACTTTAGCGTTATAACTCGATAGCAGAAATATATAGAGTTTAGGAGTTCATATTTTGACTGACTAAAACACTGTCCAAATAGATTAATTCATGATGGTAATTAGTATATGGGTTCAATTACTATATTATCTCATAGCTATAGAACATATTTATGTGTTGGTATGTTAAAATAGTGTGACTTTTAGAATTTATACATTCATATCGAGAAAAATGTATTCTGTAAATATAATAAATTACGCACTGGGCGATAATGGCGTTCCGTAATGCTGAAAATGCCTTGGACAGAATATGAAATGAGGAGTGTTTCAGGAAATGAGGAACTACAAGGAAACTGACGCTAAAAGTCAGGAAGAAGCAGCGTAAACCCCTGGGACAAATAATGACGACCGAGACCATGGAGAGTTTGACGCATTTCGAGAATATTAAAGTTACCAGATGCAGGGAGTTCAGCACGCAAAAGTGAATCGATGGCATAATGAAAAATAGGAATGGTACGAATTCAATGTGCAGAAATAAAGAGAATTCCTCCGAATGTTGAACAGGTTGATACACTGTAGAGCATGCGGTTACAGCAAAATCACGTTAAGTAGTGCTGCCCTTCTTTCTGTAGCAAGTATCTGCAAGGTTATCGGTCTTATCCTGGCATCTCGGCTTCAGTCACTTGTAATAGAGCTTTCTTATGCCTTTTCTATAAATATTTTAATGGCGATTGTTCTGAAGAAATTCATTCTTTGGAAGCTCAATTTCCTTAAGCGTTGACAGCTGTCCCATTATTTTACTGTTGACATTGCTAGATATAACCACTAGTTCTATACTAATGACTGATTTTCTTTTATCACACTTCTCACCTGTGGAACATTCTTTCGACTTCTTCTTCATCATCATCATCTTCTTTTTCTTCTTCTTCTTCTTCTTCTGCTTCTTCCATGTTTCATGTTACCTCAGGACGGAGGCGATGATAGTTCGCCAAAATTTTATGTCCTTTGTATCGCTTTGTAAATAAATTTTGTCTTTTGGCCATTTCTTCTAAAAGCCATATTCCCCCATCCATTTTCTCAAGTTCAATAAGTAGGTTACGTGTTGTTTTCCTCTCTCGCTTTGGGCGACAATCTGTTCTGTGTGTATCAGATTTTCCAATCCCTTTTTCCTCCTTAACTGTTAACTGTCCTGGAAATTTCAAAAGTCTGTTCCCGATGTTATGTATAAGTTGCATTTTTAGTTTCCATTTTCTCTAAAACTTACTCTTTGCTGACATGTTAAGTCAATTGTATCCTCAGTATCCTCCTCTAGAACTACCTTTCTCCCGTCTGAAGTCTCCTTTTTATCTGTGAGGAGATTGTCCAGCATTCTTCCTTTAGTGTTATTCCTTGAGACTGTTTTTTCTTTTTACCCAAGATCCGAAAGGCCAGTCTACCGTGTTATTTAACTAAAAGCTGAGATGAGAAGGGCTGGGTTCAGACCGTTCCGAAAATGAAAGGGTATTTAGTCCACTTCTTCAAAGCTTTCTGGTGTTCTTGAAGCCTTACCTTGCGGGTGTGAAATACTGCGAGGAAATAGCATTAGAATCCATATCTCTAAAGCCAACTGACTTTCATATTCTTGCCACACCAGGAAGATGAAGGTTCTACTAGACCATGTGAACACAATAAGACGTTTCGAAAATGGAAATTCCTGGATCTTTTAATAAACAGAGCATGGATTCAAGACACAGATATACCTAAACCGTCATTCACCGGACAGTACCTCAATTTCAACTTCCACCATATATACAGCGTAAAGAAAGGGATCGTCCACTGCGGAAAACATGACTAAAATTAGATAATGAATTGGTCAGTATACATAGTACTCTACAACGTAACAACTAGCTTGGGTACATGGCAGCAGCCCTCAAAAACTGGGATAGTCGGGTAAAATATGAGGAGGACAACAATACTCAGAAAACTGTTTTCCTGTCTTATGTGAAGGGGTTATCAGAGAAAAGACAGGCCGGTCCATATAACATCAGGAAAACCTTCAAAAGCTGGATGGCTTTCAAGATCTCACCAGTAAACCCTGTAACACGAGGGGAACATGGAAAAACTGTGTACGCAATTCCGTTGACCCCATACGGAGAGAGAAAGGAGATTACCACATACGGAGAGAGAAAGGAGATTACCGCACTCTGTGGGATCAGGTTGAGATCATAGACAAAGAACACCATTGGAAAATTCGTAAACTTAAGGAATCAGCACATATTCCAGGCCACAAAAATCTCCTGAGACGACCAGCATAGAAATGAATACAATAAGGGAACCAGTAATAAGGTGTGCCAGAGAAAAGCAATAACAACAGCAAAAATTGCAATATGAGCACTGGTTAAAAAATGGGTGCTGAAGGCATTAGGTTTATAACACGCTGAAATTCATACGCAGATACCCTCAAGGACCCAAGGCACAGTGGATAAAGGTTAGATCCAGTGACAAGATCCAAAGAGTGTGAGTTCAAGGGCGGTGGAGAACTTGGAGAGGGGAATTAACAGAAGATAACTGATAACTGACACCCATTAGACATGGCACGTGAAACTAGAACAGTCTATCCCAGTGAGCGAAATAAAGGGTTCAGTTTGACATTCCAAGCACCTGAAGAAGTCCGGAGAGTACAACGGCCGAAATGTTGTAATAAATATGGCGACAAAGATGAAGACAATAATCCGAATAATGTAAATTAGGTATATTTGTTAACGAACCGGTAATACTCGGTCTAAAACTATGCTCAACTACAGAGATTGCTTTATTTTTTATTTTATTTTTTTTATCCGTATCACCCCAAGCAAGGCAGTAATTCCACTAAAGCACAAGGGGTTACAGGGTGTGGAGGAATTAGGAATAGGAACATTAGTAATGAGTAGAAAGAAAAAGAGCATCCAAGAGGACAGTGAACCAACTTTCTTGGCACCTGATTTAGCGATGGAATCAATATAGTCTAGATTAACAACGATCGACAACAGTCTCCGGTTTACAGCATTCCTGCTATGCAGACACACGAATTCTATGAATATAGTATTTAATCAACGTGTATATTACTGTTTCATTACAATCTGATAAGAATTACTTAGACTATGGCTGAGGTGACGATGAGAAATATGCGAACTTTAGCTTCTTTATATATAGACGAGCACGAACACGTGTATCATAACTCTTATTCTTATCATCGTATATCTAAATTGAAATAAGCAGCTGACTGTAAATTAATTTCAAGTAATCTCATTCCAGAGGCCATTACTATTACAGTAATTTTGTTCCTCACTGAGCGTGTCAGAATTGCGATTTTGTGCTAGTCTAATATAAACCTCATAAGCATGTTTATTAAATTACACTTCAGAAATTAGAGGACTATAGCTCTCCACAGTTTCTATTTCGTTAATATTTTGAATTACCATGTGTTCGAAGTAAAAACAATGGAGATGTTTATATTGAATTCCCCATAGTTCTGAAATGAGAGTATTCCTTCTCCAAGACTTTCTACCAACCAATTTTGGACAGCTGAGTCTTCTTTGCATTGAGGATCAAGACATACATGCATGCATTTCTTAAGGCGAAACCTTTTCTTATCACATACGAGTATTCTAATAAACATTTGCTGTCGGATTTAAAGCTTATACCCCATTCTACAGCGGATCACACTCATTCCAAATACAATTTCAGATTTTGCCCATATCGTAACGCAATTTTTTGGTTTGATTTTCAGGTGAGTGGATTAAAAACAGATTTAACAAACATAACATTATGGTCACCAATCTTCTAATCTCATTATTTTCTAAGCGTACCTTAGATGGGTAAAAGGCAGTGAGTTAAGTATCCAGTAACTGACCACTGTTATAATTGATCTAGCGGGAGAAGCTTACTAACAATGCACTGCGTTGAAGTTCCCAAGTCAATTGTAAACCGAGATAATATCCAAAATTTATAAAAGAAAAAAAGAAGACTCAACACTATTATCTCTGTCATTCTTACAGGTTGTAAAGACAACACTAACACGGGTTATAAGGGAAAAACTAAAACGTGTGATAAAGAAAATTGCCTAATATTTAAGGTATTTAAAATTATTTTCTGGAAATAAACATTCCTAAATAATTCACTATAATAATAATTTTTTATATACTAGAATGTCATCGCTAACATTTTTTGTCGAGATTTACAAACTCTACGTTTCGTTCAATTTCGCAAACCAATCAATGGATTTTGATGGGGATTTGAAAAATGTGATACTCACAAGATATATTGAAGGCAAGAGGGACGAGGAAAACAACACATGGATAGCAGAATGTGGTTTCCGAGAAATAAAAAAAAAAAAGACAAAATTTAAAATTTTTTAAAAGGACAGGAAACTGTCGATATCCATGATCACCTATGTCCTACGGTACATAGAAGAAAAATGTACTTCTAATATATACAAAAAAAACTCACATCTACGGACACCTCATCAACAGACTTCGGATGAAATGGACAAAATTTGCAGGCAAAATTAAAAAAAAAATCTGCATGAAAAAATGTCCAAATCGACAGCGATGTATTTCAAAATTTGCGTGCCTAGAGGAATGTGTCGTATTAATTCTCAAAGTGACCGCTTGGTGGCAGTGGGTGGGACTTTCAATTGTAAACAAAGACACGAGTGTACAGTATATAAAGTAGATTATATTAGCACGTGCGTGAGAAAGTAGCTATGAGAAATTTATTGTTTTTGCTATTTTGATTAATATAGTTATATTAAGTATATATGTATGCTATATATATATATATATATATATACATGTTTATAGTATTTACATTATAATCTTAACTACTGGTAATTACTGTAATGGTTTTATAACTCAAAAATAATCCCTTTCCATCTACGGTCAATCGGCTTTAACGAACGCTCCCCATTAGTCCGTTGATGGGAGGTTACTCTGTATATGAACTGGCAATTAAATTAATAGAGAAAAGAATTAATTTTCTATAGAAAGTTTATAAAAATTTTATTTTTATTTAAAGAAAGAATTAAAAAAAATGTCAATTTAAATGTAAGACCGTCTAGGTGTTGATTTTTTTTGTTTATTTACACGTCTTTTGAGGAAGGTGTATTTTTTTATGTAAGCCGGACGGTGTGTGTGTAAAAAGAAAAAACTGTGCAATTTTTATGACCTTTCGGATCAGGAATAGCCGCCAAAAGTGAAATTTTTAGAAGGGCCTTTTTTCATATATTGGCCAATGAAAATTGAGTTTTCGAGGCCCGTAGAGATTCCGGATGGCCCCAAGTGGAGCCGACTTTTCCAAATAAAAGAGAGGACATTAAGAAACGAGGGGGAAGCAAAAAAATAACGGAAGGGAACAGAAGCAGAGACGACACGCAGTTCGCAGACCACTTAACACCAACACTCTACATTGACCGGCAAGTGGGCCATAAATCAGCCTTTCTCCAACTACCTAACCAAACCAATCCGGCCTGCTGTCAATGAAAATTCTTCAAAGAAAGTAGAACCAACCTTTTCCAAACCAATCCGGCCTGTAGTCAACGAAAATTCTTCTAAAGAAGGAGGTGGGTGCCTTGCGTTCTGCTATGTGTTGGTCTCTCTAAAAACTCTGTCCCTTTTTTATGTACTTTTGTAAAAGCTCTAAAACTTTGTCCCTTTTTTGGTATTGTTGTAAAGGGTCTGAAAACTTTATCCCTTCTTTTGGTGTTTTTCGTATTTAAAGGGTCTGAAAACTTTATCCCTTCTTTTGGTGTTTTTCGTATTTAAAGGGTCTGAAAACTTTATCCCTTCTTTTGGTGTTTTTTGTATTTTTGAAGGGTCTGAATTTTCAAAAACCGGAGTTAAAGTAAACAATTATTAATTTCATAGCTTGTTTCTGTGGGTATTTCCTTTTAAGAAACCCCAGGAAAATATTGTTATCCTGCCGTGTTAGGCGCACAGAAGGAAATTTTTGTGCAACCTTTCTTGTCCTTGTTTGTAACTTTGTGATTATTGTAAAAAGTAATTGTACAATAAATGTTTTTTCCTGTTTTAAAATTTTACGCAGTGATTTGTCTTGTATTTTTAAATCGCGCCTACTAACGGCAGTTATCGTTTATTCTGCCAACTAAATTTTGTGTCTGGCACAAGGAGTTGGTAGGAGCGTGAAAAGAAAGAAAAAAAACAAAAAAATTTTACATTCGGCTTTAACGAACGCTCCCCATTAGTCCGTTGATGGGAGGTTTCTCTGTATATGAACTGGCAATTAAATTAATAGAGAAAAGAATTAATTTGCTTTAGAAAGTTATTACAAATATCTGCACAGAGTGTATTTCACTCGTATCTTTGACTTGAAAATAGTGATCGATGAACAAGAGGCTTGCAACGACTTTGTAGGGTGAAAAAGGTTCCATCAGCCACAAGACCGTAGACGCCTTTGAAATCAGTCATGGTTGGAAAATTGAGTATTGTGTAGTTTGTATCGATAGACAGTAGCAGTATTCTATTTTAAGTCTGATCTGATTCTTGTTAAGACAGAGCATGGCAGAAGAAATCAGACACATTCTTGTGCAGTACAAGGAACTGATACATTGTTTCCATGTGCTTTAGTTATATACATGTTCATAGATAGCAGTGAAGTATGTTGACTAAAAAAGGGGATAATACTGTAAGGAGGAAATAAATCTAGGTTGGTTTTTGGTATATTTTGTATACTTCTAGAACATTTTTTAAAGTTAAAGAAGGACGGTCATTGTGTTTTGATGACCATTTACGAAATCACCTGAGTTTTCATCAAAGGGCAGAGGAGAAAAACAATATAATGACACAAAACGAAACCGATGAATCGAATGATACATTGATTCGTTTTCTACAGCGTATATAAACTCTTTCAAGGTTACGTAAAACCATAAAATATTTTAAATTGTAAGAAGTTATTTTTCTAGATAAAGATTTAGTGATACAAGAGTTACTAGTTAACCCATATCTGAGGGAGAAGAGATAGATTCATACCTTTTACAAAGATATTTGTACGTAAGTGTATATAACGAACACAAATGGAATTAGAAGACAGCTCTCCGATTAATAATTCCATTATCCATTACACAAGTCTCATATCCGAGGTTACAGCACTTTGTAATCCCAAGCCGCTTCCTATCTAGGTCTTGACTAGAAGTTGAAGGATTATTTAAAGGGAGAAAAAAAATTGAGATTTAAAGAATTTCGATTTTTGAGATAATAAAGGTTTAGTGATTATCAACTTATATTACCCATAACTGGTTGGACAGATCATGTGGATTCATACTTTTCTCAAGGGTATTTTTACGAGAAAGTGAAAAGAACGAAACCAACGTAATTTTGGAACTCGGTTCTAGGATTGACAATTCAAAGCCATTATACATGACATTCAAGCTTAGAGCACTTATTTCCAAACTATTACCCATCTAGTTACTGACCAGTTTCTACTTTCGCTTATCGTACGAGTATCAGTATTTCTACGTATTGTGGCCGTAAGCCAAACCAAAAGCATTCTAAAATTTGTTTTGAAAGAATAAAATAATTAAGTCAATAGTCTCCTGTGTTTGTTTCTTTCCTGAATTTAGAAGAGATATTTTCTGCTAAAATCAGAAAAACAAAGCAAAGAAAGACTGCAGATTATAGTACAGAAAAAATATTACAATCTTCACCAAAACTTCTGAGACGCTGATTTGATAACATTTAAATTTTGTTTTTTTTTCTGTTTGGAATAATATTTGTTGCTGTCAATAATTCACTCATTGTTGCCACACTTTTCAGAAAGAAAATTATAATTACGAGATCAAAGAAGCCGATAATTAAGACTGATTGTCGACAACATTTTAAACTGGTGTCCTCGAATGAACTAAAACATTTCAAATTTTATAAACAATATCCAGTGTTTATTTGTAAATTGAAAATAAAACACAACAAACACACTTATCTATATTTTATTTAAACAGAAATGAAAACCGAAGGACACTTACACCCTTGCTTTATTGAATTAGATTTATATTATTTTATTCATGCTGTCAAAATGACGACCTGTTGAAACTGATATTCATGAAATGTCTATCAATTTCAACAGTGGAATCATGAGACCTAGACGCCAATATAGCACTTCGTTTATATTCATAAACACGTGCAAGTCTGCGTTAGGCGGCATGAAAATGACAGAGATGCCAGGCCAGAATTACCTTGTAGAATTTTTGGATTCAGTCAAGAACCATTTCATATATAGCAGAGGAATCTGGCTAAGTGTGACAGAAATATTTAATGCCTAGACAAATGGCAGCCTTATAAATGGGTAAGACAGATTTTGATGAGAAACATTGACTAAAATGACACAGTGAACAAACTTTCCTATATTCGATGCACAGACAAATGCAATATTCGATGCACGGACGAATGCACATTATATCATTTGTCAAGAAATGTTGTCTAGCCTGATATAGTGAGGAAAATTTGCTGGCAACAAACCGAGAAAGTGATCCAATATAATCGTTTCAGTTCATGGCAGTAAACCAAGAAAGCGCAATAAATTTCTTGAAGACTTGTTGCAGACAATCTAGGTCCGCGTGCACTTCGCGTACGGTTCAAGTGCCTTCTGTAAAACCTCAATGTTGCAGCAGCGACGAAGATAGACACGTCATTGGCGTACGCAAATTCTAGCTCGAGCTCCAACAGCGACACTTGGTCCACGTAGGGACGGACTGCACGCCTTCTCCCTCAGCATGTGAAGGTGATGCTTCAAAGCCAAAGGATTATGTAGAGGAGACAGCAGGCAACCCTGCTGAACTGACTGAGATAGCGCAAAAACACTAGACCGCTTCCCGTTCACTTTTACCACAGTACTGGGGGAGCGATACTTGTAGAAATCGTGTTTGAATCCGGCGGCCTACAAGACAGCAGTCAGTTACTGATGATCGACCCTATTGAACGCCTTGGACATCATCGTCTTTTACACAGTCAGATGCAGTTTGGTCTGAATTGTTCGGCCCTTCACAACAGAAGTCTACTCCAGCTCGAACAGAATCTTGGCGGCTGACTGCCAACGCTTTTCAGGATCTTGCCCCAAATCTATAACTCTGTGTTTAGCACAGTTACGGCCCTATAGTCATCTGAATTCCGCCCACCATGCTTGTCTTTTTTCTACAGGGTAATCACTACCCTAGAGATCCGGCAGTGGACGTATCCCTGCTGGAACAAGTTTTTAAAAACCACTATCAAAATCGGAACAAATGTGTGCAACAGCCTCATGCGCAATTCTTAGGGTAGACTCGGAGACTGCTGATCCTCTTCAATACTAACTGGACTTCTTGCGAGATCTTACCCTCTCAGCCAGTAGCTTAAGTCGACGAAAACAAAGAAAAATCGGCTAAATAGCTGCTAAACACGTCGCCACAGAGACCTGGCGCCTTGGTAACCGGTTTTGGAAATTCTGCCGAAACGCCTCACAAAAGTTGTCGACCTGACGAATGTAACAATCGAAATCTCGCACAATTCTGCGGTTATATTCACGCCTTGGTTCTCTGGTTATGTTTAACTACATCACACTGGTAGCACTCTCTATCCGATTGCTCCAGGACCTGCCTAGCAAGGTCTATCTCTAGAAAATCCCTCCCGATCTCGGGACAGCCTATCTATAAATACCTTCACCTTTTAAACAGGGCGAGTCGTTGGCTTAATTCGGTGGCGAATCATCCTTAATCCACTTGCACGCATTATTCCCAGTAACCGCCCTATTAACTCTCGCTGCATTAAAGCTGTTGTCAGAAGTCCCACCTGTCTAGTAAGGACTAGCAGAACTTCCAGTGTCTAACCATTCTATGTCTAGGGTCTAATGTAATCAATCCGGTATCTATCGATTAGATTAAACACATCGACCGATCTACGGCCACGCAAACTCCTGCTAGCTCCCCACCTTTTATGTAACTTGGGGTCCAGGATGCTATGCCACTCTCCCATAAGATCAAGCGCCGGATCCACCAAGAAGCTGACGGAAGAACGGACAAAGTTCTGTGTGATCGTTGAACCGCAACGAGACGAAACGAACTATATTTTACGGCCATATCGGTTACGATAAACCGCATGCCCTACTCCGAATCGACATGGACAATGTCCACCTTCGTGGTAAGTGTATGCTTAACCAGCAAGGAAATACCTCTGGTTTGCCGGTCCTCATATGCTGAATAGACAAAAAAAATCGTTAGACAAGAATCGACGTCACAAATAAAGTGTGTTGGAGTTACATCGACACCGAAGGGAAAGAGGTTATGATGCAGCCGCGGGTAGGTGCTTAACCCGATCCCTGAAGCATTTGCATGCCATCTTGCCGTGTATCTATGGTAAATGTTCATTCAATGGCTCCATATTACGAGACGTGGAGCAACACCGGATCTCTTCCAAAACAGAAACTGAGACATCCTAAGCTGAGAGAAAGAATCCTTTGTGACAGACAGAAAATATCAAAATTTTAGCCTACGACCAGATTTTCGAAACAGAGTAACATCACCAGGATCTTTCGGGAAATTCCTGGAGTACTCTGTTGTCGAAAATTCGACAAAGGCAGGTTTAAATAATGGCCTCAAGACAGCCATCCTCTGAAGGTTTACCTTCCAAATTGATCCCCTTCTTTTGGCGATGCCTTTCTGATATGTTCCGGAAAGGGATATATTTGAACGAAGTAGCTAAGTTGTTTTGGCTACTATAACCAAGTAGAATACGGTAGCAGTAATCGACTGGTACGCGTCGTTGTCGCAGGTAAGAAGTGTAGATCAATGGCATAGTCCAATGGGCGTCGTTATAGACTTAGCTCTCAAACTAAGGCTCTTGACTCTCCTACACGCCCGTCTGTATTCATGTCGGACACCAGACAATCATATTCCAGTGAGGAGGAACACAGCTGTACGGATATTCCATTATTTTCTTTTTGTAAGAATGGGTTGGAGTAGAGGGATGGTGGAGACCTAGCGTGAGAAGACGAAGGCTCCTTCTTTTACTTTCTTGGGAGTTGTCTTTTCTGGCAGGTCCAGATTGGGTTTTGGCATGTTCCATGGTCCCATCCACCCTGCTTCGCCAGAGCTTTTCTTTTTTGATCGTCTTTTCCACTTCTTCTTCATCCTCTCTCCCTCTTTTCAAAGATGAGGACCTAGGTGAATGTATTTTTCGACTACAATATAGAAATCCAAATTCAGCAACTGCTCTTGCTGTGGTTGGTGTTGTTATTATTTCCTTTGATTCCCCTGTTGTTGTTGCTGCTGCTACTGCAGCGGCTCCTGCTTCTGTTGTTGTTTCTGCTTCTTCGCCTGTAGTATATTCTACTGGTGAGGATGGGTTACAACCTTCTGTCCTCTCTTCACTACTTCCATCCATTCAATGAAGCCATTAAGAGCCTGGCCGGAATTCTATGGCCCACTGCTTTCTTTGATGTCGTTTGTTGTGGCTGTGGTGGTGTCACAGGATTCTTGCCGGTGCACTCTTCGACAGGTGCACTGTGGCACCTCAGTACCAACAGTGTGGTTAATGGCCCTCAACGATGAAGAAAATGGTGCGACCACGTAAAGTCAGTGTATCGGAGATGTTGAAAAATTCCTTGCAAATCATTGTCAATTGAAGAAAAAATCCCCAGTGGCAATACCCGATTTGCTGATCACAGAAGGCACATATATATGCCCGATATATTTGGAGAAAAAAGCCCCATCTGGTCTTCGCTTATCTCCATGGGGCACCGTGTGGTCAACCTTGACTTGTGGGTGCCCATGTGATCTATCCGGAAACAAACGACCTTAGTCGTAAATTTGCTGCCAGCTAGCAGTTTGCCAGCAGGATGTTCCACATGGCGTTCGATTTTTGGCCCAGTTTGGAGAATCTTTAGCTCTTCCTCCATACTTTCCTTGTTGACATCCATTCATGTACGGGTTTTTATGTAGTCTGCAGGGAGACTGTCCTCGTTGTCACGGCGTCCAACGCCTCGAGATTGTCAAGGAATTCATTTCCTTTGGTATATTTGCTGTAATTCTTCTGCCTTGCGACATATCATATTGTTATGGCCCCTTTCTTTTTTGGCCCAGGATGAAGTCTGTTGGGAAGACTCCGCCTTACTGAAGCCACCACATAGCTCACACACACAAGAAACAAGTTTGTCGAAAATGAAAAAAAGAATATTCAAAATATTACACTAAGTGACAATGTGGACAAGCAGGTGAAAATAGAATAAAGAAATTCTTTAAAAAATGACGCCAATAAAGTACATCTTGATACGATCAGATGAAAGAATAAAAAGCATGACACACTTCAACATGTTTGTATAGTTCACACTTAAATACGTGTCTGTCAAGAAAATATCAATAAAAGAAATGACATGGGAAATCGCTTATTCCAACGCGTTTCTTTCTTAGAGGAACTTTACCAAAAAGTGTAGAAATTTTATTTTGTAACAAGTATTTATACATGGAAATAATATGTAGAACACATAACGTTAAGCTTTCAAACTTTGAATAAGAGAACGCTCTAAAATATTCTAAAATCTTACTGCGTCAAAGAATGGCAAATTATGGAGGACGCTAAGTGAAATAATATACATATGGTGAGTTTAATTGACCTGTACAATATCATGTATGCATCAACTATCCTTGTCGTAATATATTGGTCTAGTTGACGTGGTATAAATTTTCCATTTCACAGCAAAACAGTAGGACACTACATAAAGATTGCATGAAAACGCATGCAACTAAAGGAAGTTATTTATAAATTATATTAACGCTCTGGTATTAAATATGGCATTGGGTTCTTTTTCTCCAGTGTAGCTTTATTGCATACTCCCTTAGTAAACGTATAATCACGTATTATTTGCCTACTTTGTATATTACTTAAATTATGTGCCCTGACATGTGGGACTTGAAAGGCCCAGCACTACTTTGCTTTTAGAGTTATACTCCTTTGCTGAGGCCCTACTGTTTTCCATATTATCGAAGACTTTCTAGACACGCTTTAAATTTTTTCGCAAGTAATTGTGATTTTCAGCATTTCTGTCCTGAACGTCTGAGCATTTCTCCACTCGGTGGTTTTAATTGCTGTGTACATAATATGCTCACATCAGCTACTCTCGTCGAGGGAATATATATTGGTAATTTCCCCAAAACAGTTGACGACTACCTGGGGATTATATGAAAACACATTACATTTTTAGTTGTGGTCGGCCATTATTCACCGGGAAATCATATATATATATATATATATATATATATATATATATATATATATATATGTTAAACACCATATTTTTGTTGTAATTCACGAAAAACATGTAAAACTAAAAATATATTAATGAAAATTGAAAACCGCAAGCTTTGTTGTCACTAATCAAAATAACCTCATCGAATCTAAACTAATGATCACCAATATCGTGTATTACTTTCACTGCCTTATAAAGTTTGTGTTTCTTGTCACAAATCAATTACCTGTATCGAACATATTAGCCCCTGCTGAAATAGACGTTTCTCGTATCTCTTATCAGAGCAACGCGCTATAAAAAAAAACATCTATCTACCCACAATTTACAAGAACTCTTAAGAAAAATTTTGTTCGTAAACACTAATATTATATATAAGTCCCATTTCCTGAAACATCACGCTATTAGGGGAGCCCTGTATATTAATCATATCTCTCTTGCTATCAACCTAACCTTACTTAACAGTTGAAGTGAAGTGTTAAATAGAAAGCCGCTAGCGCAAATTTCAGCCCCGCACAACACGCGAAGGTTTGGAGTAAACGCTCCTATTCAAAACAACACAAAATAAAATATCACTGAAACAGCAAAAACACGAGGAAAAACTCACAACTCCAAAAAGAAAAACCTCTTGTAAATGGTTATAGAAGTGGCCGAATGCGCTTGGGACAATGAAAATTATGGAAAGATTTTGTACTCACACAAAACGGAAAAATGTAAGGCTGATAGAAAAACCAAATAAAAATTAATTAAATCTTTCTTGTCTGCCATATTTAAATGAAGGTGTTTAAAAGAAAGGTTGCTGCATAAATATACATTAACATATATATATATTTATGTGTATGTGTATGACTGTAAACGAGAGAGAGAGAGATAGAGAGAGAGAGAGAGAAAGGGAGAGAGAGGGAGTGATTGTGTGTGTATGTTTTCATTCATATTCATTCTCAGTCTGCAATCAGCTTGACTTATCATTGCTCTACGTTTTGGGATGTTGGTTGTCGCGCAAGATCAAGTCACAGTAAGTCTTTTCACATAGCTAGTGTCGTTATCAAATGCTCTTGGAGACATGACAAGGCACTTCTACGACTACCCATTTCTCTAATTACGTCTGTTCACAGTTCCCACGTTAGTAACAGGACTTCTCCTGCAGCTGTTGTTCTGAAGCCGTTTTTTCTGTTTAGCTATCCCTTCGTATTCCATTGGTGAGATGTAAATTCCAACCGATTCTTCCCACGAATCTCCTCTTTGTGAAAACGACTCCCAAGTGGATGCCTTCCCGATTCCTACAATCAGCCTGTTCAAGTCTAGGCTTAACTGCTATCTTCTATACATATCCGCATAAACTGGGCCTCTTAATCTGAATATTCTACTTCAGGTGGCTCCCGGGCTTGTATAGGGTGAACATCACTGTAAAAGCTAAATAAATAAATAATACTTTTGATTACAAATACAACATCTGCTAGAGCTAATATTACTCTAAGTAAACTAGGAATGACGCATTCGTGATTTCGTTACCAGTTTCTGTCTGACGAAATTAACCATCATCTAATTTTCATTATCTTCATTTTTTTTTTACTTGTGCCTTAGTCTGGCAGCTATATTGAACATTACTTTTAAGTAAAAAAAATCGTTTGGAGGCGAAAAGCAAAATCTCGAAAAAATATTTCGAAAAAAATTAGGCACTAAAGAAATCAAAGAATTCTTTAATTAAATTGTTATTTCTGTGATACTGCCACACAAACGTCTATGACGTTTTGTGTTTATTTTCCTTTATTTTTATTTATTCATTTATTTTTTCTGATTCTGAACGAGAAACAAGTCAGTGAATGTAAAATGAATTCAGACTCCCAGGGCGTCCACTTCTGTTTGAAATTGAGCGGCTGGTGTTGAACGCAGAATTTTCATTTAAATAATTATTGAATATAATCAGCGCTCTGTGTATGCTCAAAAAATAGACGTAAAAATTAATAAATTAAATCTCGTTTACATGGAGCAGCACGAGAGATACTACAATCGAAGAAAATTTAAAACAAATACACATTGTCTAAACAACAAGTAAACGAATACACGTACTTACACTGGCACATGCATACTTTTATAGATATAAATATGTACGTTAGCAAATCTAGAGATCTGGTGCTTAATGAGAAAAATATGTTATACTATAAATTTTTTGAACTTCTTTTACCAACAGAATGAAGAATCTTCTTTGAACAGCTGGATGAAGACAATGAAGTAAGAGTAACAATAAGAAGAGTCGAAATTAATCCGTGCAAGATTTCACAGCTCTAGCATCACTCCTTCAAAGAAAACTTATGAAATTTTCAGCCAACCACGTTTGTCAGAAATAAATTGTTAAGAACGACAAAGTTATTAATTTTGTTGTGTCAGCATCCATGCTCACTGCAGTCAGAGAATTTAAATAAGGTGTATTTCGGCAGCAAGAATTCTTTCAATCAAGTTTTATTAACCAATTTTTTGTCCAAACTTTTATTTGTTTTTTTGTTTTTTTTAATTTCCGAAATTGTTGTATCTCAGAATTTTAATTTGAAAATCTTTCAAAGCTCACTAGTAAAATAAATCTCGAACTTCGAGAAAGTTACCAATTCTAATTCTGTGATAAAACATATTACTCGGCACTTGGAAAACTCAAAAAAAGTTGAACAGACAAACCTAGTCGTTACTGAACAGATTAACTTCAGTGGAACAGTTGCAGAGATAACACATAACTGCAGGAACATACACACACACACACACATATATATATATATATGTTTGCCTTAACAGTCAGTGTTTCGTGAGGCATATTGATATGTTGATGATATCCTTATTTTATTTTAAAATACAGAAGAAATACTTCAACTTCAAAAACGTTTTCAAGATAATTCTGTCCTTAAATTCACGTATGAACTCAATACTAATAATAAAATCCCCTTCCTTGACATATTGATAAACACAAATAATAACAAATTTACTATTTCGCCATACAAAAAACCTACCAGCATAAATTCATGCACACTTAACTACAAAAGCGAATGTCCATATTACTACAAAATAGCAATAATAAAAAATCTAATACATCGTGCAAAAACAGATTTTTTGCAGTGAACTAAAGAATATAAAACAAACACATATTAATAATAGCTTTCCAAACTACATAGTTGATGAACAAATAAAATAATTTCCAAGAAGTCTTAATACCACGCAAATAGAACATAATACTGCTTCAACTAATTCCAAACATATTAATCTCTTTTATCGTAGTGAAATGCATACTAATTATAAACAAGATGAAAATATACTAAAAAAATTAGTAAATACTAATATATCTACAACAGATCCTAGGAAAAAAATTAGGTTAATCATATACTACACTAAATTTATTATATCCAACTTAACTATTCGCAATGATTCTTCCCTCCTCCCTGTTAGCGATTTGCAGAAAACCAACATAGCTTACAAATTCAAGTGCCCTTTGGGTAATTGTATCTCCAACGAATTAAATAATATTTATGTTGGTCACACCACAAACTCGCTTTCACGGCGCTTGACTCTACATTTAAATGATAACTCTAACATTTTTAGGCATTTAAAACAACATGCCTGCCCGTGTACTCATTTCCGAAAATTCCTTGTTGACAACACAACTATACTTAAACATGAAAACAATAAACATAAATTAAAAATTCTTGAAGCTTTGTACATAAAACATTGAAACCTAACCTGAACAAAATAAACTATGAAATCTCCACAAATATCCTTAAATGCCTATAATTTATAACAGAAGCCATTGGTTTATACCAACGGCTTCCCATAGTTAATACTTCTCGTTTTTCACTCTAGCGTGGTCATGTGTGACGTCACGGGCTGCGACGCGATTTTCGCTTCCGCGTCTCGCATATACGAGTTTGTCGTTACTTTGAAATTTTTCATGCAGCAAGGGCGAGCTATCATTGTTGTTTCGTCCGTGTGTTGTTTGATTTATTGAAATTTTCATCTTTGATAATGGCTTGTGTAAGCCGAAAGCTTAGATTGGATTTAAACATATATCAATATGGTGTTTTCCTTTCGTCTTTCAACTTTTATTAATGAAACATGTATTAATATATATATATATATATATATATATATATATATATATGTATATATTAGATAGACCAGAAGTCCTGACTTACTTAATAAGCGGAAAGAAAGCAACTAAATTTTATGGTGTAACACCAACATTTATTCATCCAAATAAAGTCCATCTTTCCCGACGATGTTCTCTCAACGAGCAGCCAACCACCGAATCTGTCCCAGATACCATTTCGCTAGCTTTGAATAAAAACCTGTGCATAATCTTCCTTCTCTTCATCAAAAATATTGAATCGCTGGTTGCAGGGGAGGTGTGGCATTGGGGGGGGGATAGGCCATAGTGACACGAACTGAATGACAGAAGTGGAAGTATCTCAACACCGTCCATATAACTGAACTTCTCCTTAGTCTATTTGACCATGTGTGGCTTCGCATTGTCTTCTTCAAACCTCGAGTTACCAAAGCAGGATGTTCCATCTTTACTTCGTCTGAGTGGAGTTGATAAAACAGACGACGGATATATTCGTCTGCCGAAATACGCTATTACCCATATGAGGTGATTTGGGATTTTATTGTTTATTGATTATTTGCCCTGTCAATAAATACAATGAACTCTTTTTGTGGATCAGTTATAATATTGGACTGTTTATACCTAGATGTTTTCCCGTGTCAAGATCATTTATAATTGGCAACTAAATAAATGTTAATAGTTTACTCATATTACCACAAACCCATTGTTCTAGGCCAATGTCTCTTGATTGACATTAATTGAATATTTCCAAAATAAACTCCCGTAGATTATTTATCACCTCGAGTGAAATTTTATACAATTTAACAAGTAATTTTTCCGAATTATTTCGCCAAATTAATTTTCTTGCTAGCATTTGATACAACCCAATCTTTCTCCCTCTCTATGCTTGTGTGTGTATTAATATGTATATATATCTATCTAATAGTGACAAATAACAAATTATTAGCCACTAGATATTGCTCTCCATTCGAAGCATATGCTACTGTGTATTTTGTGAGATTAGAAGAACTCTGTGTATTACAAACATCTTTCGCAAAATCAATGGTTAAATTCAGACAGGCTATATTTTAACTTAGGGCTTGCGTTCAAACAGCGTTTACCGTACGATTACCGATGTTAAGGAAACTTGAGCCTGGTCAGTGCCTTGATGGGTGACAGCGTGGGAACATCAGGTCGTGTAAGCATGGATGCAATTGTGGTGCAATAGTTAAAGGCTTGGAATTGTTAATCGGAGGGCCGTATTCCAAATTAATTTGGATTCTTTATGTTTACCTACATGCAAATACTCTTTGGAAAGTTAGGGATATACCTCTCCTCGCCCAGCTATAGATTAATTAGTAAGACTTCGTTCGCTAAATTATTATTATCTTCAAAAAGATTCTTACAATCAAAAAATATTTTCTGCTTTTAAAAAACCTGCAATGGGGTCATAACTAGAAAACAAATCAATCACTGACTGTTCTAAATTAGACGAGTTAAATACATAATAAATGAAAAACGATGAAATTCTTCAGACAGAAGGGTGTCATATTGGATCGTGGGAATATCAGATTTCAAGCCACTTTGCAAACCTAACATAGCCTGGTACATTTTCACTGTGATGCCCTTCTATATATGCCGAACACGACTGCACTTATACTAAATTACCACTAAATTTGATCCCTTCATAATTTTCTTAATGTTCTGGGAGACTTTAAAGATATTCACACCAGTTCGACATCCATGAAGATACCACGTTCTAGGAGGAAGCGATCAGGAAGATGGTTCAAAGATGGCGAAAGAGAGTAAAACAAATTGACACATATATGGGTGAATGAATGTATGTACACATAATCAAACATTATCTTTGAACTTCCGTAAAAAAATGCTACGGTATTTTGTCCCGACTGAAAAGAATTTTTATTAGATTAAATAATGGATTAGATTTTCCGCATTAAATTACTACAAGAGGTGCACACAGATGCAGAAGATAAGTAGATAGATAGATTACAGGGCCATTGCGTTTCCAATGTCTTAAAATTATGTGCAGACTGTCTTAATTTTCATTTTTTATAACATGCCGCAAGCAAAAAGGAAATGATATATTCTACGTCATATTGGACAGAATGATCAAGCTTGGTATATCCGATTACACGATAATTTGTTTTGATTTGGCGTCTGTCCTATTGGCTCTTACTGCTAGCAAATAACAATTTTTCTGAGGTTTTCGGGATACACCCTTGTGCAAGTTATTTGAAACAAAAAGAATAATTCCGTTATTATTTACTTTTTTTCGTATTTTTCCAATGAAAGATGATCCAGTGCACATGTTAATACTTCGTATGTTCTTTCCACGATGTCGTTCCTTGCAGATTGGCCAGTTAAATCAGGATAGTTTTCAGGCCAGTCTATAGTACTTTTATTGTTCACTGGTAAGGCTTGCCATTGTGTTCGTGCAGCGTTAGAATTTTCGTACGCTTCTTTGGAGAACGTCCATCGCAGTCATTGGCTGTAGGACACTTAATCTACAGTCGACACATTAGTGTCTGGGCGTGATAAAAATTTGATGCAATCACGGATGACACAATATTTTTCAAGGCCAAACAAATTTCATCATGCACCCCGAAAATAGATTCATATTATTGTACACTTCTTCGAATGACCTAAACTGAGGGAAAAATAGAAATTGATTAAATTCTGTCACTTTATTGGGTCTAAAACCAACTCTATGGTGAACTAAAGGAAACTAAAGCTGTTGTTTCAATTAATTTGCACAAGGGTGTATATTTAAGAATATCAACAAGACAGTGATATATATATATATATATATATATATGACAGGGATGCGTATTGAAAGAAGATATAAATGATTATATATATATATATTAGAATTTTGAGAGTGTATTTTAATACGCATCCTGTCTTATTATATATATATATATATATATATATATATATATATATATATATATGTGTATATATAATAAGACAGGGATGCGTATTGAAATAAGATATAAATGATTATATATATATATATATATATATATATATATATATATATATATTAGAATTTTGAGAGTGTATTTTATCTTCTGAAGGAGTTTCATTTAAAAAATTGATAATTTAGATTTAAATATACCACACTTTAACTATTAATAGTAATAATAATATTAACGAAATTCCTTTAATAATTAGGCATTTCAAAAGTCACCTAAAGTTAAACTTTAACTATAGAATCAAACTAAAATCTAAATAAATTTCAAATATTAAAATATAGGTAATGATTGAGAAATGTATATATATACATAATTTATGTATGAAGAAGGATGAACATTTGTGTATATTGTTACACGTGTGTCTATGTGTGTATTTACACATGTTAATAAGCGTATGTATGTATGGATTTAAATGAATAAGTTTGTGAGATAAATATAAGAAGAAAACAAAATCTTTAATATTACCCTCAAATTTTATTAAATAATGAAACCTAAACCTTAATTAAGTTTACCCATATAATAATAAATAAAAATTGCATTCATAAATTAGATTAAATGTTAAAATAATATAGATGTTATTGTTACCGTAATTTTCTTTCTATATTATGGAAATACAATTGGTTGGGTAATTAAACCTTTATAATTTTAAATTTTAAATATTTTTTTAATATGTTCTCAATAAATATGCTAATAATAATAGTAGTTAACTTATATTAAGTCCCTAAACTATTTACTTAAAAAATTAAATATTTAAATTAATAACATTCATAATTTTTTAGACATCTAAATTTCTATCAAGCATCGAAATCTATCTTTTACATAATTTTGTTAAAACAAAATTACAGCCTCTTTCGATTCACTTCCCTCTCACCCTCTCTATTTGCCGTAACACTCATTTGGATATATCTGTATCACTGTCATCTGTCTCCTTTTTTCCTCCCTTCCCTTTCCTACATATTATTTCCGTTAAGTTAACCATCTATATAGGTCAAGGTTCGCTCACTCCTCCTACCCCAATATAATGCATGCTTAAGAGAGATATGAAATTAACCCCTCCCTATACTCTATCTTGTCTCTGTAACTGCCACTCTCACCCCCCTGTTAAATTACAAAAATTACACTACCCATCAATTTCTAATCCCATTTTTCCTTTCATTTCATTGTTGGAAGTGTTACCTGATGATCCGGAGTCCTTTAAAAAGGATTTTTGTGAAATAAATTATTGTAATGGTACCTTAAAGTGGTCTGTTTTTCATTAAATATATATATATATATATATATATATATATATATATGAAAATACAGTGATAGACAGATAACATTGGTTTTGGTTACTCGATTTCTTCCTACAAATCTTATACTGACTGTAAATTCTCTTTCTATTAAATATAGCACCACTACGATTTTTCCCGTATATGAAGAAGCAATGGATACTGCCAAACCTCGAAATATTCTCTTTCAACGATTTTGCTGTATCTCAGTTTTTTTTTGTTAATAGACAAGTGTAAATTATATTAATATTTTAGCAAGATATGTCTGCTTTCTCATAAAGATTATTTTAACTCCCTTTAATTGTGACATTGATTGAAAAGGCATCTATTTTAATTTTAATTCTTTCCATTTTCTCGTTACAACACTTGCAGCTTGTTGCTGGAATTGTGTTGAATGTACAATTTCGAATATTGGGTTGCCTTTTAGTAACAAGGACATTTTGACGGTGCACAATCTTCCTGCGATATTCAGTATTTTGTGTCTTTAGCTACTTGCGGTCTTTAAGTCCCAATGTTGCATTGCCGACTGAATGAAAAACGGAAAATTTTATTTTGAATTTGTTTTTAATCGTTTTTTTTTCAGTGCTTGTAGATGTAGTAATAGTATACTTTTGAGCAGAAAATGAGAGAAAGATAGAGGTGACGGGTGTCAACTGATCGGTCAGTGATTTGCTGTCACCACGTTTATGCTTTACCCAACTCAGCTGAATCCAGGCTAAGTAAGGAATATGGTAGGGGAGTGGTGTTTACATCTTTCTATTATTGGTTCTGACTGTCTTCGGATGTTTTTGATTTTTATATTAAAACATAAAACAATCAAAATCAATTTTATCAGGAAACCACACCCTATTAGTTCAAAACATTTCTACAAATGCTTAGCTATGTTTTGCGATTTGGGGCTAGCCGACGCATTCACGAAAAAAAAAATGAAATACTATAAAATATATTTCTATTTCGGAGTATTTCTATTATACAATGATATTGCACTCATACACTGCCATATTTTTTATGGATTACAGCGTTTTGAATGGAGGATAAGGTAGTTGATGTTCACTTCGCCATGGCGTCCATATGAAAGCCACGAATTCACCTCGGGTTAGTCATTAAGACCTGCTGTTAATGCGCTATATGCACGTAGAATATGCATGCAAAAAGGAAACGAAATGATCCAATGATGTCATAGCGCCCCCGGAAGTGGTTCCAAGTAACATATTTGCTATGCCGATTACGCGATAATTTGTATTGATTTGACTTCTGTCCTATCAGTCGTTTGTAGAAAGTTTTATGAGGTTTTAGATAGGTCGATAGATATGGAAGTCAACAGCAAGACTGATATATATATATATTAATGATGAGACAGGGATACGAATTGAAATAATAGATAGATAAGATTGTAATATGAATTAAAATTGATAAATAATCAACCGATATAGATACATAGATGAAGATTGTAATATGAATTATTATATATATATATATATATATATATATATATATATATATATATATATATTATAGTACTATTAAATGTCTAAAAACAATAATAACTTATCCAAATAACACCACCAGACTGTAATCAGCTCCCAGTACGTAACGATTCTGTCGGCGCATGGTATTATATATTTTTATTAATATATACTTAATAGGATTGTTATTTTGCACTGAGTGCTGTTTTCTTACACCTAAGTATATACAAATATATTTGTATGTGAACACATGCAATTACATTCATTGTTATTTATCTATTAGATTATTTATAGAGAGATAGAGATAGATATGACAATTGATAGATAAGACTGACATTGATATTAAAAATAGTTATATAGATAGACAGTAAATACGAAAATATTGCCGTATTCTATTATAAAAATAAAGAAATTTGTATATGATTAAGTGAATAGAGATACAATCTGTCGAATTTTATTCTGCGAATAATTGTTTTCAGTGTAAATATATCGTATGATTTTCTGCTTAGAATATCTATCTCTATTTAAAAATTGACTATAAAAAGATTCCGTCCTATTTTATTATGCAAAGTTCGACATATGTTTTTGCTAATGAATTAACCCAAACGTTTCTGAGGTTTTCAATAGACAGATAGATAGACAGATAACATGTTTTTTGATTATCCACATTCTTCGTACAAAGCTCATACAAACTGTAAAATGATTTTCTTCAACATGGATACAATATGAAAAGTTGAATATAGCACCACGACAAACTTTTCGGTATAGGAAGAAAGAATAGATACTGCCAATTACCGAAATATTTTCTTTCAAGGATTTTGTGCGATCTCAATTTTTTTTTCTGGTATTAGAGTGTATATCATAAAATAATATTAATATTTTTGGAAGATATTTCTGCTTTTATATAAAAATTAAGTAATTATTATAGATGAAATTTAATTGGTGCATTGTTTGAAGAAACTTTAATTTTAACTCTTTCCATTTTCTTGGTTCAATACCTATAACCTGTTGCTGGAATCGTGTAGAATGTACAAACTTCGAATATTAGATTTTCTGATAATAACAAGGATATTTTAACGAAACGCAATCTTCCTGCAATTTTTAGGTATTAGGTATTAAATTAGATAAACAGATATGACAGTGATACTCAATAAAGTAGATACATATAAATATATGAGAAAAATCCATCTCTAAATGCTTCATCACAACAAAGGTAATTAATATTCTACATATTTTCTTTCTGCTTACATTCAAAATGTTTACTTCTTTTTGTGACATAATACTTCGCATCGGGTCGATGTTTTTACATACTTTTTGATCTGTCTCCCCATTTTCACTGTATATTAATCAATTTATACCAATCAAGTCGATAACGTCAGTAAGACTCAAGGGGTTACTGGGAATAATAGAGAATGATATAACTTTAGAAGAAATTCAAACCCAATCCTATGCAAAAAAACATGTTATAAACCTCTACTTATGTTCAAAAACCAAGGAGATGTGTCAAGCAGACAATAGGTGAGCCTATATACTCTTATTATATATATATATATATATATATATATATATATATATATATATATATATATAAACGTCTAAAAACACACTATCCAGCCGGGCTAAACTATAAATTTAACAATATAGATAGTACTAATATATAACACTACAAATCAAAACCTACCCACATTTCTCACCCACACAAGACAGACATGCTTACGGAGGTGTTGAGGCCTCACACTTATACACACACCCACACGAATATACACACTTACTCACATCATACTCACTCACTCCCTAATGAGCCAAATGATAACACCCACCCACCCACAGCAATATACACGCTTACACATATCACACTCACTCCCTCCCTAAGAACCAAATAACACACACAAACACTTAACAGGGACACATCCCCTCTCCAGGACCAATAAAACTGTCAAACTGACCAGGGGAATTCAGAGCAGCATAGATCCATCCAGCTTTTATCTCAAATAACAACGTAAAAGAGACTGTTTGACCAACACAAGGAATGTTAAAAGATTCATGTTAAAAAGATAAAAAAATAAATAAAAAACAAATGAAAGTTCATTTTCTTCATCAAGACATTCATTTCTGTAGTTCACTGCTACCAGCAAGCAGAAATATTTCTTCTCCTGATGATGACCATTTTGACCGAAACTAGTCGAAGAATCTAAAGGAAATAATAATAAAAACGAAAGAATATTAATCTACAACCCAGTATATATGAAGATTTTAATTTTTAATATTTTTTATTGTTCAATATATATATATATATATATATATATATATATATATATATATATATAATGATAATAATAAGAATAACCCATTTCGATTATACTTTATTTCGTGAACACCTAGGTGTTCATCTCTTCAGATCGAAATATCCTCTGTAAATGGATAATATACACCGGACACATTAGATGACAGTGGGGAAGGAAGCTGAGAGAGAAGAGATAGCTAAAAGGGGGCTAAGGCATTAGTGGTTGGTATTAGTCGGCTCACCCAACTGAGAATTAATTCTATACTTTTGACATTTTTATATTGGGTTGTATTTTTCATTGACCGATATGCTTTGTTGTTTTTAGGCGGGACAAACCAGGTCGGTTCAAATTAATTTAATGAAAGTGATCTTAATTCAAATAAAGGTCGGTATTAATATAGTAATACTTAACATTTGTTTTTTAGGTCGAAGTATAATAGTTAGTGGAGACATTAAGTTGAAGGGAACGCAAGAGGGTGATATACAAGGAGTGGAAGGCTCTGAAAAGGGTGGATTGGACGGGGGTTGGGGGAAGAAGATGGAGAGAGGAAAACACAGAGTAGTAGCTGCTTTAGCAGATTGAACGGCCTAGAATTTTCTTAATTTTTGGAACTATGTAAACTGGTTTATTCAGTGGGTTGACTGGTGGTTGGTTTCATGAAACATTTCCCTAGTACAAATAATAATTAGTAATCACAATAATATTATCAGATACAATTGGAGGGATTCTAAATAGATTAATAAAACAAATAAATTTGGAGAATTAAGAGTGCGAATAAAAATTCAAATCCAAATACCCAAAATAAAGAATAAGAGTAAAAGTTATGGAGTCTGGATAATAATACAAGATGAAAACATGGGGTATGATGTACATCGGCAAAACAGTTATAGGTCCAATTATGCGTGTTGAAACCCACAAAATGCAACAAGGTAGTGTGGCATTTAATACCAACCTACGTACGCACCTACACATACGTGTATATCTGGCCACTCGTATTCGACGACCCCTTGTGTATTTGATTATTACGATTTTTCCTCTATACATAGATCGCATCTGCCCAGGAAATTGTTGGGGGTTCGTGATCGATAGATGATTACCCATTTGATTACTGGGGTGAGATTACTATCTGTAATTATCCAATAATGCTTTGGTTTCTCAAGTCAGTACTGGAGAAAGAATGTCGCTGACTTTATAGTCTCTGTTTCCTTTAATGCTCTGTAGACTATATTGAGCTCTCCATGGATTTATATCCTCCTCGGAATTATCCCTTCCAGTGTGTTTTGCAGCGTTACAATTTTCGCACGCTTTCTTGTCCATCGCAGACAATGGCCATAGGACACCTAATCGACAATAGTGTCTGGGTGCGATAAAAACATGAAGCAATCTCGGATGACAATATTTTTCAAGGCCAAACAAATTTCATCATACACGCTGAAAATAGCTTCATATTACTAAACACCTGGAAATGAACTAATCCGAGGAATAAACAGAAATCGATTACACCCTGTTACTCCACTGGGTCTAAAACTGAACGTATGGCGAAAGAAAGGAAGCTAAAGTGATTATATTAATTTGCACAAGGGTGTAAATAGAACATAGATTGTGCAAATAACAAAACATAAAGAATCGTAAGTCATTCAATCGCTGCAAAGAGGTTTTCCTAAGCGAGATGAAGATCCAAACAGTATTTATTATCCGTAAGCAACTGGTGTTTCTGGAAAAGATAGTAAAAAAAGCAATAATAATGAACTAATCTTCATTTCTAAGTATATGAAATATATAGTTGTCAACCAGAGGACGAATGCGAAACACGAATAGAATATGTTAAAATCAAGTACATACATATATATATATGGAAATTAGTGACACAGATGGCAGACAGCTTGAAATCAAAACCAGAACGCGCATTGGAAGAGAAAAATTTGACTTCCTAAAGATAAGCTAAGTATGAAGAAACAGGAAAATCTCGTTAGATACAAAAAAAGTATGCCGCTTTGCTATGTAAAATCAATCCTACAATACGCCAGTGAACGCTGGGCAACAAAGCAGAAGAGATTTAAAGGAAGAAAGATGTGCTTCTGTAGATGAATCCTGTGAATGCCATTGACGGAGCATGTAATAAACCAGGCAGGTTTTAGGAAAATAGAAAGAAAGTGGACACTTATAGTTAGAATCAGTTGAAATCGACAATTGATATTTGATATACATTAGGAAGAAAGACGGCTTAGACAATTCGAGACTCACAGGTCATATTGAAGTCAAATGTGACGTAAGGAAATACAGATTGTGTAAATTGTATAAATATATGGAAGGACAAAAAGTGGGAGGCATAATAAAAACATAAACATAGATTACGAACATTAAAGGATGGAATGTTGTGGATAAGTCACATGAAAAATATCTGACAAAATAACCCAAACACAGTCTTTTTCTGTTAAAAAGCCTCAAGGAAAATAAGTTTTTAATTAAAATAAAAAAACAACTTTCCTCTAACAAGAGGAAACCCATTTCTAACAGAGATTGGATTTTGGTTATTTCATTTATAATAAGCTGTTTTATAAATATGTTATTTATTCACGCTCACATCATTGACAGTGAACGGTCCATAGAATAGTTGCTTGTGAGCATGCGCGAGCTAATTTTGTTTTCCAGGTAATTAATTACATGCATTTTGTCAAGTGCCGACAGGGAAATGTGACAAATATAATTATTTTAAAGAAATAAGAGAAAATTAATTTAAGCCAAATCAATTCTTTATGCAATTAACCGTATGTATATTATCGTATTTTATTATACGCACAACGACTATAGTGTTACGTAACGTACACACACACACACATATATATATATATATATATGAAAATAAAAAGTTGTATGGCTTGATTAATAAACTGATTAATTGATTGAATGGCAGAAACAAATATATGTGACAACAGATGGTATTAATTAAAAATTATATATAATTATATCAAGAATAAGAGAGATTATACAGATACGAAAAAATTAAATGACTAACTACATATACGAAAACAATCAATAATCCCTTATTCTTTTATTCGCTATGTCACTGAAGGATATTGACGATCATGGCTCTCTACAATTTTTTGTCATTTGTAGCTCTTAATAAATTTTGTCTTTTTGTTATCATTCTTAATCTTTGTTCTGTCATCCATTAACTCAATCTAAGTCATGTGTGGTTCTCCTTTGAACCTCTTGTCTTCAATTTGTCCTTTGAATATCAAAATGTCCCAGGTTTCCTTCCTCATTATGTGGCTTTATTTGAAGTATAAGTGTCTTTTTGTTTCATTTTCGCTAAAAATTTAGTCGTTCCTCACATGACTACGAGGCACAGAAATCGCACTTTTTATAATGAAAATTAAAAATCCAAATTATTTTATTCGGAACAACTTTTTATCATTTGACCTTTTGGAAAACATTAAAGCCAATAAGACGATATGAATTACTTATAGTAAGGGGAACATAAAATGCTCTTGAGTAGAAAGGGCAATTAAAGAACGGGATTCAGGTAGACAAAATTTGATGATTGACATTTACATTTAGGATTCCGCTGGTGAGAAGTGCGAGAGAAGAAAACAGTAGAATAGGAGTTAGGGTTACACTTAGTAATTTCTTTAGTAGGAATAAACAGTTCCACTGTCAAAAGAGCAGTTGAACCACATTTGGACGTAATGTCACACCAGATTTCATGGAACTTATATATATATATATATATATATATATATATATATATATATATATATATATATATATACTAAGTTGACTTTTTTCAAATCAAGTCTTAATACTTATCCTCATAATTTTCGCTTCCTAACATATTTTTCTCATTCATATTACATATCTGATTCCTCATTACAATTTCGACTTAAACTTGTGTGGCTCCGCGCCTTCTTTTATATTAAAGATAGTAAAGGAAAATTGAATGCTAATTGAATAAAACATAATTCATTTTGAAATAAGTTACTAAAACGCAAATCATGGAATCGCTGAAATGACTGGCACCTCTATGAATTCTCTCTTGCATCTCCCTACTTTGGCAGGATGTGACACCTGGTCAGTTTAAAGATTGATCTCCATAGGCGGGAATATAGACCAAGTAAAAATTGTCTTGTTTCTGCAATTGTTGCCACGCTGTCGATGGAACTCACCAACTAAACTTATTTAGGACAATGAGAGAGGTACATTACGGAACCCTGAGCTTACTTATGAAAGAAAACGACTAAAGAAGACTAGAACAGTAGCTACATTCTGATCCCAGCCTAATTTACACCCTTTCTTTGTATTCTCTCTCATTCTTTTATCGTGAGAAAAATATTTGTTACTGGCATATCTCGCTTATTCACACGGCAAAACGCAAATGACTTGGCAAATTTACTTAACTTCATACGTCAAAGCAGTGCCAACAAATCCTTGGTAGTCTTCTTTCAACAGTCAGGGAAGAAAAGAAAATCAAAAAATTTTGACTGACATAAAATGAAAATAATTTCTTTTGGAAGACACGGTGTAATTTGGAAGATCTTATCAACTAATAGTGTTTCAATTAATTAGCATCAATCTGTAGTAAAATGATAAAAAATGTGATTATAAATACTGGAAATGATATTCAAAAATCTTCATCTGATAAAATATATTTCTATATAAAGACATTTTTCAATGGAAAAAAAAGTAAAATAATCTAGGGTTATCGGTGGCTTTCGGGGCATAACCTAATCTGTCTGGGATAAAGGAGAATCTCCACTAAGTTAGAAATTAAGTCTGCTTCTATTAAGAGAAGAGTTTAAAAGCTAGAATCATCATCTCAGCGTTCATGTACGATGAAGTGATGAGATCGATCGTCTGTTGTTAAATCGTATCGTATTCAAACTGTCAGGTCTGGTTTTCTCGGGGAACCAATAATTTGAATTTGTCTTAATTGGAAGGATTAGATTATCAGGTGGTCCATTGTTCATCTAGTGTCTACGCTGGAAGTGAGCAATTTACCGCGTGTTGATGACTTTTATTTTCATACTGGTGATTTATAAAGGCCAGATTTAAAGAGATTGAAATATTATGTGCCGTGTCCTCTCAAGGCGGAGGTGCTCATGTTTTTCAACAACTTCCTGTTCCTTGTATCACTCAAACCTTGTCATTCTATTATTTCTCCATAGGCCTGTTGCGTCATCCATTTAGTCAGACTCATTAAGTAGCTTATGCATTTTTCCTCAGTCCCTCTTGCCCTTTATATATCCCGTGAGTATCAGACTTTCCAAGCCCGACTTCCTCAAATGTCTCTTCCTAATGTTAAGTATTAGTCTTTGTTTCTCTTTTCTCCAAAACTTAGTCGTTACTTATATATTCAGGCCATGGTATCCTCAGCATCCTTCTGTACAACCACATTTCTGTCTTCTCTTAATCTTTGAAGAGATCGTTCAATACTCACTGCCATACTGGAGGACAAATATCACATAGCAGTTTAGAAATCTTTTCCTTGTTTCTAGCAAAATTTTCCTATCTCTTATTACTCTGTGCCTGAACTACTTGTGGTTAAAGAATTATCAATTTCAAGAAGCGGAAGAAGAACATTCAACAGTGTGTCGTATCTCTTGACAACTTGTGCAGTTATGGCAATTTACAACTTGGCATCCTTCATAGTTTTTTAACAATATTTGTCTTTTTACTCTTCGTTTCACTCCGTTTTGATATCCATATACACAAGCTCATTAATGCGTTACTCGCAGTTTCTCTTTAAAACTATTGCTGCCAATGAATCACGTGAGAGTAAAATTTTCTAGGCCTGATTTCCTCAGAATGTATCCCAGATATATCAATTTGGATTTTATGTATATTTTTTTTTTGGGGGGGGTGGATGTCCTCGAAACTTCCTCATTGCTTACATGTTTCATCAATGTTTCTCTCAGCAGCCTACTGAAGAGCTATAGCTCTCTTTCCTCATGACTTCTCTTTATGTGTGAAGATATTGTCCTAAATTTACTGTTAAGTAGGAGGACTGATACTAAATAGCAGTTCAGCACTCTTTTCTACTGAAATGTTCTTGTGTGTTTTTTTAAGGAATTTTTTGCTATTCCAATGTGCCTTCGGATTACGGTGTCACATTTTCCGTCATCTGCTATGACAGTTCCCAAATACTTAAACTTTTATTTTTTTTTAGAATTAAACTTTTCCAATTCACAGCTCACATCATTAGCCGTTTTTCTCTTGTGGCATTTCGAAGCCGGTCTCGCTAGATTAATTACAATTGAGGAGTGAGTTCTATTCTCACCGGGTGCTACTCAATTTTAGCCTTGGGTCACATCTAAGCTATGCTTAGAAAATAAGCATAAGCTTTTTTCTCTTGCTGATAACTATACATCCCGTCTAACTGCTGGGAAGTCTCTTCTTTTACTATCTTTTATAGGAAATCCTATAGATTTCCTTCTGTGCCTGCTATCACCATTGGTTCATATTGGTATTTCATATACTTAAGATTGTGCCCACAGATAATATATATAGCTCCCAAAAGGTTGCCTCTCTGTATAGGTTGAAAACAGCAAAAACGGGGACAATAGTCTGCGTGTAAAATAATTTAAATAATGACATCTTATGCGAGAAATTCTGACAGAACTCTTTTCCCTCATGAAATTTTGCTCAGTATTCATTGTCATGCCTTTTTAACTTGCATGCATTTATTTTTAATTTTCGATAATCTGTGCCATTCCGTAGTATTTTTAGTTCTTTCTTTCCTCATCACGAGAATTTGTTCAGTCGTTATCTCTTTTTATCCTCATCTTGTTTCCCTTAAGATGACTTAATTCACCTATGTCATCAGTGCTTTTCTCAATATTTTTGCACTTTGGATTTTCAGTTCCATTCATTTAAAATATTTGCTTATGATATTGGAAATCATGCAGAAGAAAAGACCAATTCTTGCTCTTCCCATTTTCAAAACTTTCACGTAACATACTAGCCCGGAATTTGAATTCGGTTCACCGATATCCATCCAAATAGAGAGAAACGATGTTGAAAATGCGGAATTTCACTACTAATTATTTTCGTCACACAAAGGACAAGCTCTCCTTATTTTGTCTTCATTATAAGTTGTACCCGCATTACTTATACATCTTTCAGCTTTTTCTTCATTTTTTTCCTGATGCAATAAAAATGTTGAGATATAAAATAAAACAAAGAAAGCAATTAGGTGTTCAGCGATGGATAACCCGAATTTAGGGAAGGGTGTGAGTTCGAACAAATGACAAAGATTCTTTCATAAAAATTACACATCAGACACTTTATAAAGCAAAAATTGAAGCGAGAAACAACTTTGACTAAAGCCGTGAGCGATTAAGTGGGTGAGAAAGAAAGGCTAGAATGCAAATATTGGGTTGAATGCGAATAGATCATATAATACACACACACACACTCAATCTCTTTCTTACACACACACATACACACACACACACACACACATATATTATGAAAATTAAGAAAAAATTTAGAAATAGTATTCGTGTGACATCTTATGATGCATTTATGTGTTCAAGTGATCTATATCAGGGATATCAGTCAGTTATGTGTCATGCTTAGGCGATCATGTATCTTTCGATATATGACTGACGAGGTAGATATTTCCCGCTGCATGTTGTCATTTCTTTCTACGGTAGGCCTGTTGCTATCCAAGGCTATAGAACCCGGTTTGTCCTGCTATTTACCCATAACTTGGAGTAAAAGAAAAGGAGTCATACCTTTCCCAAGGGTATTAGCACGTAAGTGAATCTAATGGATTCGTGCTAATCAGAGATATAGCGTCTGTAAATATGAAAGTGGGCATAAGTAAATAAACTAAGTAAATGAACAAATTAACAAACCACGTACGGATTGATAAACAAAAGAAAACTTAGTAATAGCAAAAAACAATAAAGCAATCCATAATAAATAAAAGTTAGATAACTAACCAAACTAAAAATATCCCCAAAACTGCATTCGGTTCCACAATTATTCAATTAATAGCACCTATAATAATTCGAAACACAAACTTTACTACCCGCCAAAACAACTGTTAGAATAATACAATAGATTACCCAAAATGCAATATAATTAACTACCAACAATGTATCACTGACCTGTATATATAATTAAGTAAGCAAAAACACAACGCACATGGCCTAATGATTGCGTTTAGCATAAAACAGACTTTCACCTCTGGGTGTTGACTTCAATGCCCCCTTTTATATATACATATTAGTTTTAGCCGAAACAAATAACTTCTTTTTGACTAAAATATAAAGGACAAATATTTACTATCCCTGACTCAACACACTCTCCTGCCTCATATTCTGTTGAAAGTTGATCAGCACTAAAGTGTGTCACTTATTAAGAAAATGTTTACTGGATGAACAAATACCACCATATTTACCTGTTATTGAAACAAGTAAACTCAAACGTAAACGACCTATAATTTATTCTCCTCTGATCCATCTAAATGTTTATCGACCGATGTTTTCCTACACCCGAACGAAGTAAATATCTACGTATATAAACAAATTATTTACTTATATTCGTATCAAGTGATTGCTTATAGACTCAAACCTAAACGAACAATATTTATGTCCTTGAAGCCAAATGAATGCTTTCACATTCAAGTAAAACGATAAATATATGTAATTCACGCACCAAAAAATGTTTATCTATTCAAATATGTTTTAAAAATGTATGGTTTTGACTTTAAATAAGGCAGCTGAGATTGACATGTTGTAAAATCAATAAAGCAACTTTAACTGGACGTTCATTAAATCCACATAAATGACGTATAATTAATCACATAATTACGCAGGGTGCGGATAATTTTGAATGTTAACCAATGTGAGAGATATATTCTTTGATTAAACAACCATAAAAAAAAAAAATAGCCACGTTATGCGTAGAAAAAAAATAACATATAATGCCTCTCAAATGTTGAATTAATTCATCCCAACTGTTTTTAATCTTTCAATTTATTGCCATAATGCTCTGCAGGAATTTTTTCTCCAGCATTCAATAATTCATCATCATCTTCATCTCTCGACCTCAGGCAATATAAAAGATAGCAAATCCATGCCGGTACTCAAGATCCTCCATCGCAGCCATTAACTCATGATTCTCGTGTCATTGATGATGACATCAGTACAGGTTGATTTCTTGCTTCTTCTACCGTTCAGGTCTCCAGAGGATGAGTGAGGAGATGATCCCATTCTCTACCGTACAATATTGCCCTCAGACTAGACACTTCTAGCTTTCACTAAGTAGCAGGTCGGATGTAAATTAACATGACATTTCTCTTGTAGGATTTTATATCCATAAGGATTTTCGCATGTCATAGAATTGGTCTGATTGTTTGTTTGTTTGGCGGCATATAAACTCCTCACGGGTCATTTAATGCCGAAATTTAATTTTCTTGAGAGCATTAGCAGTTTCTCTTACAGAAATGTATTGCTGGTAAATGTTTTTTTCAGAAATATATTGCTGGTAATATTTCTTCTATGAAAATGTATTTCTGTTATTTTTTTTACTATAAACATGCAATTTATTAATTTCATAGTGATTTACCCCAGTTTGTCGGTTAACTATTTTCCCATATTTGAGACCCTAAAAGGTGCTACCACACCTCAGGGTTGACTTGAGAGTTATCAGTTATTAAGAGGTGATTCCATGCTCCTCAAAAACTCCTGATCAGATGTTTTTCTGCCGGGTGTAGTTTATCGTCTTATCCAGGACAGAAATTCGTGTGTAGTGGTAATCATAATACAGTATAATTTTAGCATACCAATAGAGCAAATTTTTTTCGGAAATTTTTAGGTCTTACTCTTTATGCTGCATGTTACACTGGATACATTCATGATTTTCGAGGTTTTGTGATTATCGCAGTGAGAAGCGCGTTGACATTTCTTTGTTTAACAAGAAACGAAATACAAATAGTAAATCGCTGCCCAAATGTTTCGCTCTGAAAATTCATGTAAATCCATTTTTCACAATCAGTGCATCTTCTTCATATTTTGAAAACATCTATCAACAATTGATTAGTCAAGACCATGTTTTTTTCAATCAATTGCAAAGTTGATTGAGTATGTGATCATTCAGAAGAGCAATCAAATAATAACTTTCAATCTCTTTGGTTTACCGTTTCGCGAATTTTCCTTACTGCAACTCCGTAAGACACGCACGACTTGTAATGGTTCCCACCGAATACTCACCATGTGAATCGCCAGTCATCTTCACTTCTGCTGCTGTTTTGGCCACCATGAAGAAAAATATAGAATATCTGCTATTATCTCTCTTTCTTTATTGTTCAGCATTAAGCACTTTTTTTTTTAAAGAGGGCACTGGGAATTTTACACACACTTAATAGATATAATTTTTTGGAGCCAGTTATTGCGTGTGTCTATGTGACGGCTAACGTGGATATGTGTTTGTATGTGTGTGGTTCTATGTGTGAGAAATCCCTACCATATCAGTGTCCAGATGCCTAGATTGCTCCAGTACAGCTGCTATCCCCGTGAGTACACCGCATACATCTCAGCCGCTCAGTATATCTTCTCTATCCGTCTCTGTCCCTCTTTCTATTTCGTTATATTTCACGACAAAACCGCTGTTTTTAGGATTATTTAAAACCATCACAGTCATGCACCAAACTATCTTGGTCAAATTTTGTAATATTTTCATCGGAATAATCATTTGAGCACATGCTCAAAATCACGTTAGTATTACACGTAGCTGACTGAACGCTGATCACGTTTTTGGCAATATAAACAAGGAAAATTTATAAAGAACAACTTTATTCTCTCTCCATTCTGAATTCGAATAAGGTGATAAATATTCTATTCAGAGAGACAAAAGGATTGTATTTTCTGTAATCCTAAATGCTAAGGGAGAAAATATCCTGCAACACTTCAAAATATTTAATCTGGTTCCCTGAAAAAATGATTTTATTACAATCTTTACTGGAAATTATATAAATAGCTAGGATAGAAATCGAAATCATTCGTCAAATTTATCTCCTGACAAAATATGATGTTTAGAAATTGTCCTCTCTTCTGTATCATCTTATAGATTCTAACCAACATGTACAGATGTAAAAGACAGTTATGTTTCCTAAATAAAACAAGGTTAAATAATTATTCATGCCACAAGAAATATGTGTAAAGGATTTTCAAGCAATTTATGTAAAGAATTTTCTCTTTAATATTGTCCGTAATATCGCCTCCGAGTAAAACGCGCAAAACTTTATTTAAACTCGAAATTCTACAGATTTAAAATGGCAAAAGTATCTTTCATAGATTACGACCAACTGATGGATACTTAGATTTCCTATCGTAATCAGCAAGGTTAACTTTTATTCATTTTACCGGCCAGCACAAGTTCATTAGACGCAAGTTACACCCAAATGGTCAGTCACAAATAGCTATTCAACTGGCATTAAATCCAACTTTCACTCTTAGCGTCTTTAACGTTTGGCAACAATGTTGAGAAGGGCATATAGCAGAATGTCGACGTGAGGAAAGTGATGTCACATTAAAAAGCAGAACAAGTCGAATGAGCCGGAAAATCGTAGATGTCTGAAGAGTTGGAAGGGTTGCTCACAAACGACCTTTTAAAATTAATGGTTAAACTATCAAAAGTGATATTTACTTAGACAATTAAGATGCTGTCATTTAGAGGGTAAAATACTAAACTCTTCTATATAGATATATTAGAAATTTCGATTCAGATATAATATCAGAACTGCAAATATTTTCTTCGACTATTTAATATATTTTACATTTTTTAATATTAATATTCATTCGATTTCTGTTTTTTTTTAACATTGGCTGCAAATATCTGTCCATAAATAAAATGTAAAATGTCTTCCAGAACTTAGTCAGTTATTTAAAACAGCTAAATTACATTTTTGTTATTTGGTAATACCAGGAGAGACATACTACGCATGCGTGAACATAATTTCAGTGTCGCGCTTTCCATCTTCTGTTAAAACGTATATCAGATATTTAAATTTTTCTTGTTTGATTTTGGTATCTGAAATTTGAAATCTACATGTTTTACTGTGTCTTGAGTTAGCATATATTGATACTTCGTACTTTCATCTCGCTTTCCTTCACTACTGGCAGTGGCATTACACGTATTTTCCTGTGTCTTCTACCAGAACTGCGTCATCTGCAAATCTTATATTTGTAAGATTGTAGCCACCAAAATTGAATCCTGGTAGAATTTTCTCTTAGAATCGCTTCAAGATATAGGTTGAATAAGTCCGGTGAGACAAGAGTACATGTCTTACAACACATTCTCCTTTTTTTATATTTATTACATTCATTTTCTATAGATTTATTTAGATAGATAGATAGGGATTCAACATTTAACTGAATTAAAAATGGTTATACAGATATCTGTTTTATAATTGAGTTAAAAAGGTAGAGTGAAAAGGAGGGGTAGAAACAGACTGTGAGAAATAGATAAACAATAATGTGTTAAAATAGGATTAGACTCAGATGTCAATGAAGAAAGGATGGCTGAGAACATCTGAACTTTCTCTAGTTATAATGAACGGTTGTAATCTCAAAGACTCCTTCCCTGGACTGTATTGGGATTCAAGCTCACATAAGAACTCAAGCAAAACATATATACGCTGAATCATTAAAGATGCTGTAAACACCCCGGAAAGTACCTGACATCTTGTCATGTTGTATCTCTAAAAAGAGTTAGATCAGCTCAAAAATAGAGTATTTCTGCCACATATAGGCCGGAGTTGCCTTGTATTCCCTTCACAGCCTCGGCCTACTTCAAAAGCGTTGTGGGTGATGAATCATTATCTCTCATCACGCATTTTCCCTTTTACCAGTTTTTCGCTGCTCTACTACTGTTTTCATGACAGATGTTCCGGGCAACAAAATTCCTTGGTTCAACCAGTCTAGATCGTCAAAGTTGTTAACCGCCAGGTCACGTACACTGAATATAATGATTGTAAAACGTTTGATAGATATAAACTTTGAAGTCATCCCACTGAGAGCATTTCTAAAGTCAGTAAAAAAGTCGAGAAATATTGAGATAAGTTACTATCAACTAAATTCCCGTAGAGATATTCTGGTACATGACCAAATATAGGATAATAGTAAAGAATACTGAATAGACTCAGATCGTACCGAATAGGCACGCTGGAATTTGACTTCCAATAAAAACCAGTATATTATTATTTTTTAATGATGCTGGGAAAATGATCGACTCACTGTACGACTCCAGGTAGTCCCCATCTCCTAATATGTTTTATCTTTACAAGAATCAGATTAGACAAATCATGGGGTATTACTGCCATATTTCAGCTGGAGCTACACAGTATTCCCATTCTAGCTCTGATAAAGTTTAAGCAGTCATGTGGAGAAAGATTAGTCTCTCAAACGCTTTCCCACGAACTGGAGCTTAAGCCTGTTGTTACCCACTCATTATTACAAATAAACTGCATCCATTAGCTATTTTATTTCCCAGTATTCTAATCACTCTAATTTACCCCATATTGCAATTATTGCACTCAATATCTTTCTGTGGAACGTCATTTCTGTTGGTTATCTGTTAGGAGATTGCCCAACATTCACTGACATATATTCAAGACTACGATTAATTGTTCGGTTGATTTGTAACGGTTTATCAATCCTCTGTACGTTATTTGAAATCAAAATATTTTGGACTGTCGGAACGATATTTCGCATGTAGATACGAAATTAACACTTTTTTTTAGAATAATACTGAATTTTCCAGATATAAGCTGAAGGGGGAGATATATTCGTACATTTCCCAAGGATATTACGCGTAATAATAACGAACCCGAATGGAATTCGAATTTGGCTCTTCAATTTGACATTCGGAGAGCAGATTTGACATTCGCAGAGCAGATTTGACATTCGGAGAGCAGATTTCATGTTCGCAGAGCGGATATAGAAGATAGTGCTTCTAGATCCACAAAAGAACAAACATACGAATTTCAGTCTGACAGTTTTACTAACAATGCAACGTGATAATCAGCACGACACGTTATATTTCTCCCAACGAAATGATTTCCGTATTTTCAGGTAGGCAATTTACATGCAAAAATGTGCTTTCGTGTTTCAGTACATTTTCTTTATTATTATTTTTTTTTATTCCATAAGTGACTTCATTTTCTTACTGCAGTGTTCCACTTAGAGTTATTTCATGAAAATGCCTCTTAAAAAGGGATAGGTAACCGGTGTAACTTAAATTCTTTGACACTCACACAAAACTTCCCTAAACCAACATACGCACAAACATCAAACATATATCATTTATTTATTCATTATTTAATCACGTCACCCTATACAAGGCCGTAACGCCACTAAAACACAAGGGATTACTGATGGCGAAAGAATAAGAAAACAGCGAAACATTATGAAGGAGCGAGAACAATAGAAGTGTAATAACGAAGAGAGTATATAAATATTTTCATTGCATTTAAATACTGGAAGAAAAACGTTGTCTGGAATGCATGGAGCCAAGAATAGAAAATGTTTGCATAAAAGTTACGGTTAGCATATTCAAGTATGAATTTATGAGACTTGCCGGCAATCTAGTACTGAGTTTTAATTCATAAAATCTAGTTACTATGGCGAACAGTTCATCCGAATATTTGCCATGAATACTTTTATAGAAAAAGCACAGAGAAGGTACATTATGGCGGTGAGGAAGTGACAATGACGAAACGTCAGGTCAGAACTATTATTATGGTTGAATTCTTTGGATTTTATCAAGAAACTTTAGATATCCAGCAGGATCACCGGACCATATCTGGCAGGATTGTAGGAATTCAGGAGAGAAATTTGTCTAGCACAACCAGTAAACCAAGTTTATTTTAGCGTCAAACATAACAATGGATTCAATATAATATGCTAGCCGTAGAGTTAAAGTCTACGATACTGATCGAGGGCAGAACGGGGCCTTCAGGTGAGTGATAGAGAGAAGTTTCGTTTTGGAGGCTGTAAAATTAACAAGCCATTAATTTCCCCAGTTAAAAACAAACCGTAGATCATTCTTGAGATCCGTTGCCAACCTGACCTTTTCAAACTGATCAGACTTACTATGGAGAGAGATTCCTACTAGACGCTCAATCGCACACAAGCTTTGCTTGACAGGACAGATACATATAGAGTTTGCTTAACCAAAGAAAAACAAACTACAGAAAAATAAAAAAAAATACCATATTTTTCTTTTATCCTCTATATTTCATTTTCTAATGATGTTTAAATAAAAAAAGATACTTGTTAAATTGATAAATGTTTCTTATTTCTTCTTTATCCTATCATCTTGTCGGATTTTAATCCATATTTGATTTATATTTGATTTCGTTTCATCAAAACAAAATATTTACATACACAGGTGTGTATTAGAATGAATTAATAATGACATGGCAATGTAGTGAATTAAAATTCTAGTCAGTCTTTTTTATTCGATGCTCAGTTCTAAAATATATATCCGAAATCTCTGGGCTTTTTTTTAAAAATGGAAAGTTATTTTATATGTCTGAAGGTATTTACATTGAAGGTGAAGATTCTATCGAAATGGAACTGTAACATAAATATGTCACAGGGTTTGTGCAAATAAAACGATTTCGCACATTATTAATGCAATAAAGTCATATCATCTTTTATTAAAGGAGTGTTTTCATGGTGGCATTTTCCATGATAAAGTGAAATATTTAACAGTGTTCATATCTTCTACAAATAATATACGACAATTTTTACTTTGTTAACATGCTAGTAAAGCAGGGAGTAATCACTGACTTATGTTGATACGAGAGATATACGATGATACTCAATACGAAACCTGAGAGCGGCAGGATGAACGTCTAACTGACACACATTGGACAGGTATTTTTTCCTCGAAAAAATACCTGTGTTAAACTGTTCCCTTTACTATGACGCTAATTTTATGTTGTTGGTTGATTATGTTTAGCAGCAATCTCTGTGGTGGATATGCCAAAGTTTAATACCGAAATCTAAATATTTTGAACGCAATTGTATTTCTTTAACTACAGATAAAATGCATTGTTGCTTTAAATATATATTCCTGGTTATTTTACTATAAATATGAATTGTTGTTAATTTCTATATATAAAAAAAATATTGGTAGTATATTTACCATAAAAGTGTATTTTTATAATTTCTTAATGGTTCTCTTTTTTAGCGGGGTCACTATTTGCCCATAGGGGCTAACACTACAGGTCAGGATAGACCTAATGGCAATTAAATGCTTCCACGCTCCTCAAAACCTGGAATCTCCTGATCAGTGGCCTTGCTGCTGGCTGCTAACTTTATGCATTTAGACACGCCCATTATCCAAAAGCCTAATATGTTGTTGGTAAACCTAATTGGTACATGGAGCAAAGCTAGAGCACGAAGAATAGGAATCATACCTTCATATTTATAGAACTATCATAGATATCATTAGATTATCTGGTGATCTTTTTAAAGTGTGAAATTTCTAGTCACAACAAAATCACTGTGTGTGTGTGTGTGTGTTTGTGTGTGTATAAACAAGTTTAATTAAAAAGAACCATCATGGTTTTCCTGTATTTTTAATAAAACTTGTTTGAATGAATACATGCTGCCTAAAATATATATATATATATATATATATATATATATATATATATATATATATATATATAGATAGATAGATAGATAGATAGATATATCAAGTATGTACTATCTAGGTAGGCAAGGTAGGTAGAGCATAACCTGAATAGATCCTCAGCTATATTTTCCTTGTGTGGCACAATATGCACCTTTACAAAAACATTATGAGGCGACGATTTGGAATGGATTAGTGTGTATAATTGTATAATTCTAATCCTTATTCATTTTCCTAGGTAGGAATATTTGTCGAGAGGCCAGGTGTGACCTCGTATTCACAAGGAAGGCCACAGTTACATCCGTGGACTAAGGCAATCCGAAAGAAGTGGGGTATATATAATTTGTCTAAATTATGACTATTCGTAAGGGTCTGCCTGTGAACGGTTTGGAGACTATTTGGAGAGGAATTCCAGTCCTTCGTGGAAGAAAATGAAATTTGAAATATGTGGTCAATTTGGCAGTCATTCGAGCATGACTAAGACAGCGAGAGCCTTATTAGGTATTTGTCAGAAGCGGGAAGAATCGGTAGCGGTCTTGGCAGGTCAAGTGTCGGTTCTAGAAAGGGTGGCTTACTCCTACCCATCCAAGAAATGAGACCCAGTGATGCATGTACAGTTGGCTGAATATTTTATAGATGCGCTGCAAAACCCCCTAATAAGAGAGTACGTGGCTAAAGACTCCCCAGAAACATTGGACGATGCGTTCGATTCGGACAGGAGAAGTGAGGCGTTGCTAACAAGATTAGGGAGATTGCGCGATATGAGAGAAATAAGGACGGTGGACTCAAGTGCGAGATTAAGGGTGTGTTATGAGTGCGGTAGTAGGGGACACGTAAGGGCTAGGTGTCATACTTAAATGAAGATTGGGAAAGGGAGGCAACCAATCACGAATGGAGGACGTGGGACGGTATATCGCCACGTCCGGAGTGAATGGGATAGTGTGTTTTGTGTGTGGTCGAATTGGACACAGCGCGAAGGACTGTCTGACTAATGAAGGCTTACTCACAGAGGCAGTAGATTAGGGAAGCCGAACTGTTTGAAGGGTGGCCGGAAGGAACAAACTAGCCGGCAGTATCCAGTTAAAAGATAAGTTATGTGTACGAAACCCAGTCCCAGAAGTAAACTTTAAACTAATACGTGCCACACCAGAAAGAAATATAAAAGGTTGGGTGGCCCCGGTGAGCTCTATTGCAGCGAAAAGGGAGAAAAAACAGAGAGGAAAAGTGTGTTGGACATGTGGCCAAAGTGGTTACTTGATTAAACAGTGTTTCGGCTGTGGAGGTAAAGGTCATTTGGTCCGGGATTGTACGTTTAAAATAACGTTATGACTGCGGAAAGTAGGGTTATGTTAGAAATTGTCCCAATAAAAGTAAACGTGTGGTAGTGGAAATCCCCAGATTAAGAACTGAGAAGAGAAGAGGGTTCTTTGAAGAGGGAAAGAGTGAATATCCCAGGAAGGGAAGAATAAAGAAGGAAAAAAATGAAATAAAATAAAATTACTCACTCAGAGGCGAAATAGGGGACGAAGGAATGCTAAAGTGTACGATTTAATTCCCGTGGAAAGAGAGTAACCTGTGAAGTTATGATAGAACACTTAGTGAGGGTTTAGATACAGTTTCGGAGATATCTGTATTAAACTCGAGGAAGTTGAAACGATTGCGAATGGATGAAGCTAAGCCAAACTTGGAAATATTGAGGTTTCCCCGGCAGATGGCAGTGAAATGGAGATTTTAGGAATTATAGACTTACCGGTACGGTTAGGTAACTTAGAAACCGTCCATGGAATTTATATATCACCGAGTCTCGGTGGAGAATTAATAACTGGACAAGACTGGTTAAAAATGTATAATGCAGTAATTCGCTTTGATTTTGCCGACTGCAGTTGAAGAGAAGCTGACTGGCAATACGCCTAGTCATACAAAGTTCTTAAGACAATGCTGATATAGCCCGGAACAAATATGGGAAAGGCAGTGGTACTGAGTGTCAAAAGCCATCTAAAATATTATGATAAGAGGGTTGGACCTATGGATAAGGAAGAGATTAAAGCTCCTAGAGAATACAAAGGTCGAGTGGTTCGGCATTTGGAAGCTAATAATGAAATAATAGTTAATAGAAGTGATAAAGATCTGGGCCAAACTAAAGCAGTAACAATGAAAATACATACTGGAGAACATCATCCACTAAAATTGAGGCCATATCGAATCCCATTTTACAAGAGAGAGTTGGTAGAAGTGGCCATCCGCGAGATGTTGGACGCAGGAATACTAGAACGGTTCCAGTATCCGTGAGTTTTCCAATATTTATCGTGGGAAAAAAGATTGCTACAGATTCTGCGTGGACTTCAAAACGTTGAATAAAATAAAGAAACTAACTTCTGCCAACAGACGAAATCATTGCTTTTCTAGGAAAAGCTACATATTTTTCCATCTTATAGCCGGTTACTGGCAAAGGGCTATGGATGAAAAGCATCGCCAGAAGACCGCTTTCCGTCTGGGACTGTATCAATTACGGGTCATGCCCTTTGGGTTATCAGAGGCACCTGGAATTTTTTCGCAGTTAATGTCTATAGTCTGGAGCGGAATGGGAGGATTTGCGTTAGCTTATCTCGATGACGTTTTGGTGTTTTCCAAAGACCCGGAGGAACACTTTCATCATTGACAATTGATGTTTGACACATTGAAACAAGATGGGTTAAAACATATACCGCAAAAATGAAAAGTTTTAAAGGAGGAGACAAAATATCTAGGATTTGTCAACAAGAAAGGAGTGAAACCGCAGCTGGACAAGGTGAAAGTGTTAAGGTCCATGACACAGCCTAAATCAGTGAAAGAAAGCATAAGATTCATTAGAGTCATGGGATATTATAGGAGATTTATCCACAGATTCTCCAGGATTGCGATCCCCTTGATAAATCTGCCAAAAAAAGCGCGCCAGATTTTGATTGGGCGGAGGACTGCCAACAATCCTTTGAAGGCTCTGACGGGGCAATTGATAGCTGTACCGTTGTTGAAAGTATCCCTATAAGAACAAGTCAATGGTTCTCTATACGGATGCAAGTGACACCTGTGCTGGGGCATGCTTGACTCAACCCTGTCAGAAAAAGATTAAAAAAAACAAAAACGCACACTTAGCAAAAAAAAAAAAAAAAAAAAAAAAAAAAAAAAATGAAAAAAAAAAAAATAGAAATGTTACAAATATCCCAAAAGAGGGTTACGCAGGAGCGTATTTAAAAAAAATTTTGAATTTCATTTCAAATTTGTTCCTCATCACTTGCCTTGAGAGGGAGAAGGAGCGAGAGAGAGAGAGAGAGAGAGAGAGAGAGAGAGAGAGAAAGAGAGAGAGAGAGACAGACAGACAGACAGAGAATAAGATTACAAAGAAAAATGAATAAAAAAATCCTTTTTTGTATGTATTTATTCTTTATATCTATAGGTATAAAGTCCGTGATAATCTATATATCACATGCTCCAAAGAATCTAACCTCTGAGGAATATTATTACAAAAGATATAAAAACATTCAGCATAATAGAGACTTATTCATTTAATCTTGAATAGAACTCAAGATTAACTAAATGTATTTTATTTCAATCAAAAAATGAATCTGAATATAAAACGTTCACAAGGACAACGGTGGACATCTTTTGCGTAATTTATTAATAACATCTTTATTATTATTTAATTATTAGTTTTACTTCATGTTATTATTGTTGCTTTTTAGAAGCATTTTCTTTATTATTTTTTTTATTACTAGTTTTATTAGTAATCGATGTTTAGTTCTTTCTTTCCGCTTCCCTGCAGTACATTTGTAGGATTTCTTGTAGTTTCCTTTTTGTGTCTGCTATCAACACTGTGTTATTTTTATCTGCAACATTTATAAAATTGCGACTGCCATTAGTAATTCCTGGTTGGAATTCAAATTTTCTCAACTTCACTCTAGACGTAGAATAAAACAGGTGAGAAGGCACTGTTTTTGTATATCTAGTGAATTCGTTTTCTATCTGTATACAGGTGGCTTGCTGCTAGTATAAGTTCTCGATTATTACAACGGTTCGGCCTAAAGGACACATGGCACAGTGGATAACGGCGTTAGTTAAATCCAGTGATAGGACCCAAAGAGTGTGATGTACACTCCGGCCTAAAGGACACATGGCACAGTGGATAACGGCGTTAGTTAAATCCAGTGATAGGACTCAAAGAGTGTGAGTTCAATACCCGGTTAAGGCAGTGGAGAACTTTCAGAGGGAAAATTAACAGGAGATAACTGTTATCTGACATCCATTAAACATAGCACGTGGAACTAGAACAGTCTATCCCAGTGAGCGAAATAAAGGGTTCAGTTCGACATTCCAACCACCTGAAGAAGGCCGGAGCGTACAACGGTCGAAACGTTGTGATAAATATAGCGACAAAGATGACGACAATAGTCCGAGTAATGTAAATAATGTACATAATACAGAAATATAGACACAATTCCTTTTCTATCTGTATACAGGTGATTTGCTGCCAGTATAAGTTGTAGATTATTCGAATATCCAATGTTAGTGATTGGTGCCGCAACATAACAAAGAAAGTATTTTACCAAATATGAAGAAAAAACAACATTTAAAGACACCCAACAGCAAAACAACTAAAATGGATGCCCCAATAAAAAAAGGGGCTTTAAGAGAAAGTATCATCAATTTCGACCGAAATTATTCTAAGTGTTCAGTCAATGTACTGGAATCAGATAATCTCACTATTTGCATTCCTAAAATAAAAAAAAGCAAGGCTTACGGCCACATTACGTTGAATCACTGAATCCCGTAGGATTACCGAAGTTAAGCAATGCCGAGCCATGTCAGTACCTAAATGGCTGGGAGCTTGGGAATAACAGGTTCTTTAAGCGTGTTTGTGCTGGGTGTATAATAGATAATGTTAATCGCATAACTAAGTTTCAATTCCATTTGGGTTTGCCATAGTCACTTACGTGCAAGAAAGGTATGAATCAATCGCTTCCCCCAAACTATAGTTTAATTAGTAAGACTTGTATCACTAAATCATTATTATCCAAAAATCGTTTACGATCTAAAAATATTTTTGGCTTTAAACGACTGCAAAGGGTTGATGGAAAAGAAATCAATCAAACAATCAAGAAAAATAAAAACAAATCCCACCGGAACAAAATAAAAACTTAACTTCAAGTGACGAGAGAAAAGATGTTCGCTCTACTGTTTGAAGCCAACAGGCATTTCTTGGTTCTTTTTTTCTTTTTTATTCTGATGTTGCTTTTGGATTCATGCTCTTTTGGAAAGGAAGTTGTTAAATTCTTGAAGTAATAATAATGTAAAACATATGTACCGTGTGATTTATTTTTATGAAAATATCCACGGAAAAAGCTTTCGAGAGAAATATCTTAATGCCTTCACCGAAATCTATTCTCTACACCTTTTTAAACATGTACATTATTTTAAACGGAACTAGTATATAAAAACACATCCTTGTTTCTTTTTTTTTCATTTTTTGTGTTGTAAGAAAGGCTGACCACTGGCCTTTAGGGATTTGATCGAATTCTCTCACGTTCAGTTACGTTATTAGCTTGTCAAGCGATGCTCAATAGCGCACAGGCGCGTTTCGTCGTTACCTTCTTTCTATGAGAGAAAACATAACTATATTCAATTTGTCGACATGTATTAAGTGAATATTTTGGAATATGCATTTCCGGGGTGAATATTTTGCTTCCTTTAAAGTGGTTTTCTAAGTGGGTTGCCTAGAATAAGACTTCCATATCGAACTAAAAGTCTTGCATCAATCTAAAAATGCATGCATACACACACGCATACACACACGAATACACACACACACACACACACACACACATATATATATATATATATATATATATATATATAGAGAGAGAGAGAGAGAGAGATAGGGTTAGGTAAATAACTAGATATTAGCGACCGTATACATCAAACGTAGGTATATGTGCATTTATTAACTTATATATATATATATATATATATATATATATATAGATAGATAGATAGATAGATTTGATTGTACCTAACAAAATATTAATCATTATTTTGTCCTTTACTACAGTGTCCATATCGAAATTTAAATCACTCCATTCGGAAATAAATTATGCTATTTTCTTATTTTTTTATTTCTATATTCACAGAAAGCTATTTTTTGCCTGAAGACTCCTCGAATTTTAGAGCACACTTCGCGTATATATGTTTGTATGTGTATTATCATACGGGCATGCGCGCACGCACACACATATATATTTCACTTGGATAATAAAAATGCTCACATCTTCAAGCACGCGCATCATATATATATTTATATATATATATATATAAAACCCTAATCTTCGATTGTTGTTATCACAAGTTTTCGACCATTGTGTTCTCCGAACTTTCATCTATTGTTTGTCGATTCGTATAACCTCATAGAATCTACACCTGTAATTTTTAATTTGCTCGGCGGGTAGCCGTTATTCGTTCTGCTGGTGACATTGTAATTGCGAGTTTAGTCTCTGGGTAGAGCTGTTTATACCTGGAGGCAGTGGAAACTGGGTGATCAATAAGTGAGCAGTAACAAATAAGACGAGGAGTGTCATAACTCATTAGGGTTGTAAGGAAAATTCATGTACTGGAACTGTAGCAGCAGTGGTATATCTTGGACAAGATAGCTTGAGTCCAACCCTCTCTTGAATTCAAAGTTTTAATTCTCCTTGACTGTATGCTAAACATGGCTTTATGGTCCAGTCTCTCGTATTATTTAACCGTGAATGAGGGGAGAGCGGATGGATTCATACTTGCCCTTTTTGCGTAAGTGAGTATAACGAAATCGACTGGAATTCTAAGTTCATTACACCGTTACGTCTACACCAAATAAAATCTCTATATAACAGATCGTCCTTGACAAGGTTCAGTAGAACTAAAAGAAACGACCGAAACGTTGCGATAACATCAACGAATTAACAAATATATATATATATATATATATATATATATATATATATATATATATATATGTGTGTGTGTGTGTGCGTGTAGTTATGAGTATGTGTGAGCAAAATCGCATGAGATTTCAATGGAATGGCAATTATATATGTTAAGTATATATGATTATATTGAAAATTCTCAAAACAAAACGTGATTCACGCTGAGCGACTGGGCCTTCATTTATTTTTAATTTTTTTTTGTTTTCTGACGTTATAGAAATTGAATTGTAAGTAATGCGCATGTATTATAGAAAAGACGTTGTAGTTAATGTGTATTCATTTATCGTAATTCTAGTGTTTGATGTTGTATTGTACACGGTTTTACTGAAAAAGAAAACAACACATTCCCTTAAAGAAAAAAGAGATTCCCAGTTTTAAAAGATTAAAGATTTTAAATCAAAATTAATCTCGTTCCTTCCACTAATAACTGTTCCTGAAAGTGCCAGGGATTTGTGGATTTTTTTTGCTTTCACCCCGATGTTTTATAACAACGACGCTTGACTCTACATTTAAATGATAACTCTAACATTTTTAGGCATTTAAAACAACATGCCTGGCCGCGTACTCAATTCCAGAAAATCCTCGTTGAAAACACAACTATGCTTAAACATGAAAACAATAAACAAAAAGTAAAAATTCTTGAAGCTATATACATAAAACAGTTGAAACCTAACCTGAACAAAATAAACTATGAAATCACCACAAATATCCTTAAATGCCTATAATTGATAGCAGAAGCCATTGGCTTCCCATACGTAATACTTCTCGTTTTTCACTCTCGCGTGGTCATGTGAGACGCCACGAAATTTTTCATGCAACAAAATAGACTTCATTATTGTTTCGTCCGTGTATTGGTTGATATATTGAAAAGTAATTGTCATCTTTGATAATGGCTTATGTAAGCCGAAAACTTAGATTGGATTTAAACATGTATCAATATGGTGATTTTCTTTTGTCTTTCAATGATAATGTTATTAAGCTTATCAGATAATATGAAAGGAACTTACTTAAAATAAATAGACAAAACTTGTCGATATTATTTAAAGAAACATGCATTAATGGAAAATTGCTACCTAAATACATACATACATACATATATATATATATATATATATATATATATATATATATATATATATATATATATATATATCAGAAAATAGTATGACAAAATGTAAAAACAATGAAAATGTCTAGAGAGTACCTTGATAACACGGTCAGCTATACTAAATTTGAGTTCCAGTTCTTACAACATTTCCCCATTCTTTGCAGAACATCTGTTATGTAATGGATGACATGTGAGACATTTCAAAGTAAATTTATATTAGGTTCTCTTAAAAAAAGAAAACGAAAATAAGAAAAAAATGAAATTTCAGCAACACTAGAAATTACTTCAATGTGAGCTAACTTCTTATCCAGTCGCCAAACAACAGACATTGTTCTGTGAAATGCCTTTAAAGCTCGACCCCTCCGTGAGCAGAGCAGAGGCACGCCAGGATTTCACGGTGAATGTGATCGACCAGTGTTAGTTATAATTAGACCGAGAATCTGATTAACTAAATAAATAAAGAAGGACTTCCGATTCGAGATGGTTCGCGAGAAATCTGGTTCTTTCTAGAAAACCCTAGGTAATGCAAGAAACTTCTCGGGACGGATCTGCAATTGTTTCCCATACAAAAGGCGAAATATAAAAGAGTTTTGTTATGAATTCGGGACGGGAGAGTCTTCTGGCGAGTTTTTTTCCACTGAAGCAATTAAACTGGGAGGAGGAAGATTATAAGCGAAGCTTGCAGGCTTACCCGTGAGTTGTCTGGTTGCAGACGGAATTAAGATGTTCCCCTGTAAAGAGTAGTTTAATAACCTGCCGCTAGGACATAGCCGTAGGTTGTCTTCCGCTCTCTTACTTGGCAATTCACACGAGGGAAAAAAATAAACAACAAAGAAATCATACGATGAAGTCGACAAATTTGCGCAGGAACAGAATTTAGTGCCATCGCGAGTGACATCACACATCATGTATTAATGAGCGGCATTGTTACACTTCTATTATTACATTGTGTGATATCTACTAAGAAAAGTGATAGAAAGAAAAAAGAAAAAGAATCTAAATGAAATCGGCTAGATAATTAAATAATTATTATAATAAATAAATAAATAAAATAAAATTCCTAGCATCTCTCATTCGGGCGCATGTTTAGTCGGACTAACGTAGAACATTTAGTCCGATCAAGGCCTAAAGGATGAAACGTGTCACAAGAAAACTTTTTCCACTTTCTCATACATTTTTCCGCAATATTGTTCTCGATAAATAAAAATATATTTCGTTATTTCATATGTGTACATATATTATATTAGATAAAAAAATGTTAAAAATCGCTACACAATAGTTTCATGTTTCAGCTCTACTGTTGTGCTTCCGCAAGTGATGGCAAATAACTGTCGAGTAAAAAATACATTTAAATTTCAAAAGTAGATAAAAAAAATCAAAATTAAAATGAGGCTTGTGGATTTACTCTGATTAACCAATTAAATGTCAGACCGGTACTAAATTAAAAAAATAAAAAATAAAAAAAGGTAGAGAATTTTACTCATGGTAAAATGTGGTTTGAAATATAATCCAAGACAATGTCATGAGTGTCTGACAACAAATTTAAATTAATACAAACTATAAGTGAATGGAAGCCATATAATTTATTAAATGATACAGACAGTGGAATTATACTCCATTTGTTTTATCTCATACTGTATATATATATATATATATATATATATATATATATAATATAAAGATAATGGTTATATATATATATATATATATATATATATATATATATAAAAATAAATAAAAAAATAAAATAAATAAATAAATACTATGTTGCTTAAAAACCGAAAACCGAAAAGAGAAAATATACAAGTAAAATAAATTGACCTAAATAAATAAAGAAACAAACCAATCCCAAATAAAGATAATCAATTAAAAACTGTTCCCGCCAAAATAATAGTTAGAATGAACTACAAAAATCAACCCCAAAATTGAACAAATAGCTGTAATTAAATTCTCAAACCAAAACAAAACTGTTAAATAAGTGATATAAATAAATTCTTACTACGTTAATAAATAAATAAATAAATAAATAAATAAAATAAGAAACAAAAAAATAAAAAACAAGCAATATAATTTGACCCAAATAAATAAACAAACGACTTCCGGTAAAATAACCGCCATATTAGAATACCCACAATGCCCCACTAACCCGCATATATATAAATAGCCGAGGAAAATAACAGCATATGTGGCCTGACGATTGCATATAGCATGGAACAGACTGTCGCCTCTAAGTGTTGACTTCTATGTTCACTTTTTATATATATATATATATATATATATATATATATATATATATATATATGAAGAAAAATATATACGGAAAAAAAAACAAAAATCCTTATATACGATTATGCTGTTTTAATGTTAATATGTCAACGTCTGACGTTTCGGTCTAATAAACCATCTTCAGGACATATTCATAAATATAACATTATCAATACAACATGACAAAGACGATGTACATTAGAACAAGACTTATCCAAACAATAACTGAAAGTTTTATAATATCAGCGCTCCGTTTGAAACATGGTCATGTTGTCGTCACGTGGGCGACGCTGTGAAAACGTATTCCTACAATTTTGAGTATTTTGAATGAAAAATGAAAAGAATTCTATTTTGAACTAAAATTTATATGTACGCTTGTCGAGCATTAATCTCGCTAGAAAAGGGGAAATATTAAAGAAACCAGGTCTAGTATTCACCGTGCGTGAGATGGATATTATGCCTGCTTCATAAATCCACCTAAGATTTTTTATTATGAAAATATTTTAAAATCTTCACGGAATCAAAATCGAAATTATGATCTGCTTTAGTTGTGTGTACAACTATAGCATTGTTTAAATTTCCGAGGCGAATATCTCGTTTATGTTTGAAAACACGAGATTTTACGGACCTACATGTTTCACCCACATATTTTAAGTGACAGTTTTTGCATGAGATTTGGTAGATGCAAGCATCGGATGTAATATGTTGTTTGCTGGTGCTATTTAATAAACTACGGATAGTTCTAGTAGGTAATATTGTAGTTTTAATTTTTAACGCATTTAAATTATTAGAGATACGTTCGGTCAAATGGTTATTTGGTAGAAAGATGCGACCAAAAGAATTATTATCAGGGGCAGCTGAAAGTGTACCTTCCACTGATGTATTTGTAGTGGCCTTCAAGGTGTCATTTTGCGCTGATGAGTGAATTTTCAACGCTTTATTTTTAGCTCTCAGTAATAATTGTCTCGGATACGACAGATTTGAAAAGGTATCCTCAATATATCTGAATTCATCATCTAAATATTTGGCTGAACAGATGCGAAGGGTCCTTAAGTAGAAACCAATAACAACGCCTCTCTTAGTGTTAGTATCATGGTGAGAGTAAAAGTGTAAATAGTCATTTTTACATGTGGGTTTACGATATACTTTGAATTCTAATTTATTTTTATTTTTATTTTTTATAAGTAGTATGTCTAAAAAAGGTAAAGAGATATTAGATTCAAGTTCATAGGTAAATTCTATAGTGGGTTCTATTTTATTTAATCTATCAGTAATCTCGTTTAAATCATGTTTATGTGGGTAGATAAATAAAATGTCATCGATGTATCGGAAGTAATGTGTATCACGTGGAATGATATGTTTAAAAGGTCCAGATTCAAGAAATTCTAGAAATCTGGAAAGAAAAAGTAAAAAGTCTAATCTGTATAAATTTTTCGACTTTACTCCTAGAGGCCATATCCCAATATATCATACCATTTCGAATCAGGCGGACTCCGTGGGCAAAGTTAAAAATATTCTCGACCCACAATCCACATTTTTGGTGATCAGTTTTTCTAACTTGGAAATAAATTTGGGAATAAGTGAAATTAATTGCGAAATCTATTGAGAGTTACCGATGAAATAAAAATAATAGTTTTAATTGTGTACAGAAATTAAGAACCTGAGCAAATCAAATTGTCTTTGAATTAAGTGGCGACAGAGGAACTATCGTTGAACTATTAAAAGGTAGGCTTAAATATTAATGCAATACACAAATGCTGCGGCCAATTTTGAGGTCTTCTGTAGTTTATTGTTGATTATCGAAAAAAGAAATTTCCGCCAACAGAGGGGCAGATTGCAAACATCAGTCAGGGCTGTAGCGAGAAAGTTTCGTGAAAATGAAAACCCAGATCAAACGGCAGCCAGAGTTTCCAGTGCTGAGTATATGTAAAGACTTAAGTACTCTCAAACTCCTGAACAAACTGAAGGTACAATCAAGAGCACTCCGAAGGAACTAGCTTAATTACTGCCCAATTGGGTCGCTTTTAAGCTAGTATGTAATAAAAAAAAACATCAATGTTTTGCCGGTATTCTTAATCTTTTAAAACTTTTATTCTTCAAAGTTTATTAATCGTTCTATAAATCTGCACGCACACACGCACACGCACACACACACACACACACACACACATACACACACACATATATATATATATATATATATATATATATATATTAATAAATATATATTTTTCCTCACCGGTAGCAGTTCGTCTAAGCAACTAAAGAATGCATTGTGCAAGAATCTCATAGTCGTGCTACCAGTGAAAAAAAAATGTATATTTATTATTATATATTAATAGGTCAGTTATTATATATATATATATATATATATATATATATATAACCCAGTAATTTTAAAAGTTACTCCAAAATACGCTTGAGGATGAAATGGAACTAATGTCTTTAATTTAATTACAAAATTAAATTCGGAGCTTTCAGCTTCCATTTTTGAAACATGGTTAGAACTGTGTAGCGAAAAAAACGTTTTAAATCAATGAATTTATAATATTAATGCTCTGTAAATTTACATTGAGCACTATTTTATAAAAAATAAAAAATATCTATAAGAACACCGGATTATATATCTTACTGTTCTTTATATATATATATATATATATATATATCGTTTTCTTTTAATCCATTTACTCCAAGCAAGGTGATAATGCCGCTATGACTCATGGGGTTAATAAGAGTGATATAGAATGAGAAGACTTTAGAAGGAATCGGAAACCCAATCTTAAACAGGAAAGACTGGATAAACCTTTATTTCTGTTAAAAAAAAAAAAAAAAAAAACTGGAGTGGTGTGTGAACCGGGCGATAGGCGAACATATCTAATCCTACTGAGGAGAAAAATAATAGATAAATAAATAAACAAATATTAAATAAAATTTCAGAGTTAAGGCAGAGGCGAAGTAGTATAGTGTCGAATTTGACCTGACTTATTTTTAATCAGCTTTTCAATTTGGTCATCCTTAAAGACTCCTGTCCTCGGTCTTCTAAAATTTCTCTTCATGAACCATGGGAACCACTTGAAAAGATTACTCAGGAAAAGAAAATAGTTTAGTGATTATTATAATACATTTATTAAATGCTGTATAATTAATGAAATCTTCCGAAAGGGCACATATGTTTTTTTTTGCTATTTGTTTGGAGAGCGTTTTTGTTTTTTTCTCCTGTTGGTATTACATTTTCCTGCATTTTTACATATAACGTAGAATATTTATAATTCATAATCCTGAAAGACCTTCCAATGTCACCTTTCACAATCGATCCATATGTCATAAATATCAAACACGAGTGAAACAACTCACGTGTTAAAACCCCATCTATTCATAAATGCTACGAACGTTTGTTACAATCTACACCTGCATTTTTAAAATATTCCAATCATCAACAAATTATCGAATTTCAATCGATTTCTCTGTAATTATGTGTTGATGTTTACACTTATATCTGAAAATACTATTTTCTCATATATCCCAGGTCCACCCCGACCCGGGATGGTAGCAAATTTTAGGGTCCCAGCTATGGGTAAATAGTTACATCCTCCCCCAAACTGGAGTCAAGTGGGGCATGACGCTGGGACATAGAAATGCGCAGGCTGGTGTTTGAGGGCGCGTTTAAACAACCAGTCAAGGCAGACATCTAGGAGAATGAAAACGCTGAGATAACACCTACGGCTTTTGATGGTTTTCAGTGATGTCTTGCTATTCTTTTTGGTAAATATCATCTTTTGCTTAGAGAGTGGGACTGCCTCTGTGAACTGTCATTTCCCACTATAAAGGCTTCATGCACAGGTATTGATTAATATCTGGGGATCTTTACTGCACTTGTCATCCTAATGTAGAATTATGGCTGGCAGTAGCCTAAAAAGCCAACTTGCATTACAGTGAAAGTATTTAATACAATCAAAATCAATGGCAATAAGGGTTCAGCCCGGCAAATGAAGGTGCTGTCAGAAAGCTTAATGGTGGAAAGTCACATGGAATGGATGGACTGCATGCCGAGATTTTTAAGCACGGAGGAGAAAGTATTTTGCATCGGCTTCATTCATTGTTGCTGGATGCCTGGAGTAATACCGGTGTTCTGGATGACTGGAAAGATGCTGTCATGGTTGCTTTGTACAAGGGCAAAAGGGAACACGGATGACTGTGGAAATTATCGTGGCATATCGCTGTTGTCTCTTGTCAGCAATGTTCTTTGTCAAGTTTTGCTGGATCGTTTGATGCACCACATTGCTAATGAAGCTTTTCCGGAGTCACAGCTCCAGGGAAGCCATATTGTAAACCAAGCATCTTTGTCTATGGCGAAAGTTTAAAGTCTGTTTGCACGTTTGTATATCTTGGGAGCACGTTGAGCATGTTCTTTGATTTTGAGGTGGAAATTTCAAATCGCGTACAAAAAGCTATCGACGCATTTGGAAAACTGAATAAACGTCTGTTGTCTCAGCACGGAATTTCAGTGGGTACAAAGCTAAAAGTCTACCGTGCATGTGTGCTTATAGCACTTCTTTATGTTCGCGAGACGTGGGTGGTTTACTGCAGACAAATAAAAAGGCTTGAGAGATTCCACCAGTACTGCTTACGTCGTATTCTTGGCATTACTTGGCAAATGTTTGTTAGTGATGTAGACGTGCTATAGTAGAGCGGCTGTGATAGTATTGAGTCCTTGATACTAAAACCTCAGTTTTGGTGGGCAGGCCACCTCGTCAGAATGGATGAAAGCTGTATTCCAAAGCAATTTTTTATGGTCAGTTGCAAACAGGGAGGAGAAATGCCGTCAAACCAAAGATGCGCTTTAAGGACTGCATCAAGGATGTACTGAAGAAATGCAACATTCCTTGTGAGCACTGGGAAGGATGTGCATCTGATCGCAATAATTGGAATAAAGCTTCTCGGAGTGGAAAGTGCCAATTTTCAAGAGGAGAAGAGGAGGCACGCAAAGCTTAAAGAGATGTGCGTAAGCGCGTCCGCGTTGACTTCCTGAACACACCCGCAGGCAGATCGAGCTGACGTGTACAGATTGTGGCAGAGTATGTTTTCGATGGCTGGTCCAGGGATTCACTTGAGAGCGCACCGACGGAGTGTGGCGATTGACTATATAGCCATAGACATCAAGCAACTGACATATATATATATATATATATATATATATATATATATATATATATATATATATATATATATATATATATATGTATGTGCGGTACTTATTGGAAAAGGCTCAATATCAGTGATAGGACTAACATAAGGTTACAAAGTCACATATATGTATATATTATGGCAGAAACCTTTCTTTAAAATATATTTCGTTAAATGTAGCAGACACAAAAGATTTAATAAAATTTTCATTTATTTTTTCCACCTTCCTTACATTTTTCCGTTTCGTGGGTGTAAGGGAGTACAAAAATTATCCATATTGTTCATTGTCTCAAGCGCTTTCGGCCACTTCTATAGTTATTTTCAAGCGAGTTTTTGTTAGGTTTTGTTCATTTCTCTTCATGTTTTTACTGTTTAAAATATATTTTATTTTTGTGTCGTTTTGAATACTAGTAGGAGCGTTTATTCCGAGCCTTCGTATGTTGAGTGCAGCTGAAATTTGAGTGAGCGTATTTCTATTATCTAAAAACTTTCAAAACACTATTTCCACTCTTGAATAAGGTGAGTTTAAGAGGGATTGAGATGTTTAATATACAGTACCTCTATTATAGCAATGCATATTTAATTTAGTCGACACAACATTAATTCATAGAATTTCTCCAATATATTATGCAATATAGGGAGTGTTGAAGTCAGCAATGTAGCAATCGATATTTCCTTTGACTGCTCGTATCACTATTGTTTTGAAAACAATGAATGTTTTCTGATCTATTTAAATGTGCTAGTTATATATAGAAGTGTTGTATTATTCATTCAACAAGAAAACCGAAAATAGAACCATGAAGAAATTTAGGAAAGAGTTATGCGTTAGGTAATTGAGATTTCAATCCCTTTCTCACCGCCGTCATGAATCTTTCCAGTGCCTTTTCTGAAAATATGTTCATGGTAATTGCCGGATTAGTTTTGGTCTGGGGTAATTCCACTTTACGAATTTAAGCGGTGTATGAGTTTAGCAGCTAGGTCTTATAATTTTATAGCTGAAATTGCTAGATGTAACCATGAATTCTATGCTAACAGTTCCTTCGCGCGCATTTCGTTCTTGTGGAACTCTATTCTGGCCTCTTGTTTTCCAGTTAACTTCAAAAATTTAAATGCAATGTCAATCGTTATCCTTTCTCTTCTGATATCTTGCCCATTTATTATTCTTTCTTCGCATTAAAATTATCCTTGAGCTTATTTTTTCTTACTAGGTACACCCTTTGAATCTTACTGACTTCATCACTTTGCCTTGTATTAAATTATTAAAAACAATACAGAAAAAATTGTCAAGAGTAAGAAATAATTATGTCATAATTTCTTGCAAACTTGAAAATTACATTGTTTACGCTATTTGCATGTGGACGATTATCCTTTACTTTGTTGTCGTTATCACAACGTTTCGGCCGTTCATCAGGTGTATATCAATTTGGATAGCCTACAGGGATTTTAGAACTGAATACTTTAGTTAATCTACGGGGGGGGGTATACTGTTCTTGGGTTAATATCTCCAGTGGATTGAAGTATAAATTCATAAATAAGTTCAATCTCTGGGTTGGGCAGTGCGTACTTGGGTACAGAAGAAACCAGACGAGTAATAACTGCACAGTACTACTAAGAAGAACAAATCTTGAAATCCCTGCACATGGGTAGTTGAACGAGAACATTCTACATCTGTAGATTAACTAAAGTGTTCAATTGGGAATTCAATTATATCTCTCTATGCAAGGCAGTAAATACACTATGATAAATTGGATTACTGGGTGTGCAAAAACAAGATAAAAATGAATCATTATGGAGTGAGAATAAGAGAAGAGTAATCAGGACATTAGGTAACTAAATTGCATTTAAATTTTTTTTTCAAAGATTTTTGACTAGAAATCAAGGAACAGGAAGAACATAAACTACAACCGATACTATTGAACATAACTGTATAAAAGCTACGAAAATACAATTAATAAGGTATTGTATGCAAAAGGGGATATTGAAACCAGGAGTGAACTGTTTCAATTTCAAAGAAACGTTCAAAAAGGCACAAAGATAGATATGCTTGGAGATGTATGAAAAGAGCATATGTTTCATACAACAAATATGGCAATATCACAACAAAATCTTTTTTTGATGGGTTTCACACTTTTCAAAATATTAGAGTAGTGGCTAAGTATGCTACCAGACATTCAATATACAATATAAAAATGACTGGATACAAAAAACCATATAATAGTTAATATATTAAACCATCTCAAGAAGAAATTACCAAAGACATATTTTAGCAGAGATAAACTGGGTAGGCCTGGTATTGTTGTGCATGTTTTTAGCACACCGACCGCCATTCGACCCTTTAACTATCATCGAACCCCTAGGCCTCCTCAACGACACCTAGATGTCGCACGGACCTCGTTTAACGACACCTTCTCTATGGGTTCACAAAAGTATTGATTCTGTCTCATACATGACTAAGCTTGATAACTCACAATACTTAGTGCAAGAGTCAAAAAGTAAAGTCACTGATCATTGTTCTAGTAGTTATCCGTAGCATATCAATTTTCAGCCCCAATAATCTTATTTAAGCTCAAAAGTTCATTTTCATATGTTACTTCTTCTTATCGAGTCTCTACACTACATCCATCTATTGTTTCACACAGGGTCTTGCCTATGGTTTAAAGATTTGAAGGTCGTTAATTGGTCATGGATCTTCAAGATTAGAGCAAAATAGATGTTTCATAGTTTGTGATTGCACGCATTGTCAGTTGGGATCAACATCGGTGGTATATCCCCATTTCTGAAGGTTTCTACAGTGACCAACAAATTCGGAATGGTATATTTCTCAGCAATTATGCCCTTTCTAAAACTGTTACATATGAATTCTGAACTGAACACTTTATATAATCTACACTTTTATTGTTCACTACCATGTCTAGGGATATCTCCTCTAGTCCTTATTCTACTATTATTTAGTTATGCTAAGCGACATAGACCTAAACATGTGTATTGGGACGAGAACAGTCTACCAAAGAAGATTGTACTTGTTTGATTTTGCGATCTCCAATTTGAAATTTGCATGTTCGCCTTTTCCTTTTGCTAACAACCATTGCAATTGATATTAATCCATTCTCCTCGCTTTCTTTCATTACTTCCTGTGGAAGTTACTGTAGTTTCCTTTTGGTGTCTGCTATCAACACAGTGCCAACTGTATATCTTATGTTAAGATTGTGACCACTTTGGTAATTATAATTTTGGTCAGAGTGAGTATCGGTAAAACTCCTTACGGGATTCCATACACGAGTGCATTTTAAAATGACACGAATCTTTAGGGGCTACACACGTAAAATTAATTCATATATTTAAGATTTTGTTGTCTATTATTTTTATTATTTCAACAGAATTATTTCTGTATAAAAATACTTCTGCTTCTTTCTTAAAATGGAAAAATAAAGATTAACCCATCTTTTGAAGATTTATAATTTACTATACTTTATATTTTTTTGATTGCCTTTTTTGTTTTCTTCCTGGAAAATTGGAAACCAATCCGGTAGATTCCTGTTCTTTCGGAGAAAATTACAACCAATATTGATTATTGTCTCGAAACCACCACGTTTTTTTAAAGAACTAATCTTTGTCTCAGATGAATTTCTTTCATGTTAGATTTTAACAGAAAATAGCTGAGCTTAAATAAATCCGAGGAAGAAATATAATACGAGCATTAAATATATATCGACAATGTTTTCAACATACAATTCAACGCCTTCTCGGGTTACAAACAGAATTAAAGCACTTAGATGAATATATAAGAAAATATATATTCAAATGATGCATTATAAACATTCACTTGAAGAAAAATGAAATATATTGTGCGTAAAAGTTGAAAAATACATATTCTTTTTGTTTTTCTTTTTTTTATTATATTTTTCTCGTACTTTTTTCATACATAAAATTCAAATCTTTCTTTTTTAACTTTTGCTTTACCAGACACATCAATACTGCCTCTTAGAAGACATATTTATATATTTTCACTGGTTAGTTGAACACATTGTTCGAATCCCGATGAAAGATACGATCTTTTTCTTTTTTATACATTTAAATCAGGCCAGCATCTTCAGTATTTACATCTTTTCCGAAGGCTGGGAGAAAACAGTGTTTGAATCAAAGTAAAACATGGAATAAGGCTCCGTGTTTCCATAGGTTAGTGAGGAAAGATACATTATGACATATATAAATATTTGCCATCGGTCCTAGAAAATCCGGGTTCCAATCCAGGAAGAAAATATTCATATACTGATTTTCTAGACATACAGCCCTTTCCTTCTTGGAATATTCCAATAAATCAATATTTTAACCGCTCTATACCTTCTCAGTTGATCGTTTGTCATATTAAACGAAACACAATAAATATCATCATATATGGAAAAAAACTATAGCTACAATTCACTCAATAATTTTATGGAATTACAAAAAATAAATGTTTATAATTTCAATGTAAATACAAACTATTAGATCACTGCTGAAGTTCGGGGTCGATTATAAAATTAAAAAAAACAAAACCAAAAAAAAAAAAAAAACGATATTACATACAAAAGAAAAAAGTTTTTTTTTTTAATCAAGTACATAATTTCCATTGATTTTAACAACTGTCTCCCCTCGATCTAGAAACATGTTGATGCCATTTTCGTAGAAACTTCGTCTTTTTTGTTGGAAGAAGGATGTGAAGTGTTGTGAATTATAATATTTATTATAATGTTTTATTTAGTGAAAGACGATGTATGTATATATTTAGGAAAAACCTAATTATTTTGGACGGATTCATTAGGCCACGGGAGTGGTGGTTCACCCCTGATTGGCTATAAAATATGGGCACTTGTACTAATCAGGAGTCCTAGCAAGTAGTCACTAGCTGATGGCAGTGCTGCTGTAGTGGAAGCAAGTTGAGAACGCCTTATTATGCTGCAGAAACTAAATGCATAAATATGGCGATGGGGATAGCGGATTAACGCGGAAAAGTGACGTACATTTTTCTTTTCTGAGTTGCAAAAGGCAGCAAATTCAAACGAACAATTTGATGGCTCAAATTATTTTGAACTCTTCTGATAATATGGCGTTGTTTGGAATTATCAAGGAGTGATCAACTGAAGAAGAAGAAGAGTGTAAGGAATGTGTAGAAAAATTAAATTTTTACTTCACAGCTAATGATGTTACCAGGGAGGATAAGAAACGAGCCATTTTATTGTCGGTGATCCTTGCTAAAAATTACGGTGTTTTAAGAGGTCTTGGTAATATCAAAGCAAATGAACAATCGTATGAAAATTTATGTCAATGGAAGAACATATTCACCCTGTGGCCACATGAGCTTTTTCTCTTCTATGCAAGAGAAAAGAGTGACAGTGAAACCATCAGCCAGTAAGTCGCAACGCTTAGGAAATTGCCAGAAAAGTAATTTTGGAGACAAAATTAGAGAACACCTTAGAGATAGACCGGTGGATAGAGTAAGGGACGAGAAAATTCAACAACGACTACTTAATGAAAGAGCATTAACATTGGAGAAAGCACTAGAAATCTTTTGAATCTGCTACGTAATTCTTCAAGGAAATGCTAATGGCCAAGTGAAAATAGAAAATAGAAATGGCAATAGTTGAAATGGGAAAAAAATTCTGATGTGTTTCTTTTGGATTTCCATTTCTACAGAACAATGTAAATGAAAAAAGTAGACTAGATACGAGCAAAAAAAAAAAAAAACTAAATAAAACATTATAATAATTATTATTCACAACACCTCCAAACATTTTTGAATTGTCGTGGTCGAAAATGACCCGTTTTCTATTTGCCAAAAATCAGTCGTTTATCATAAATAGCTGCATTGAGATTGGTAAATTAGTCCCAATATTTTTCCAGTTATTGTTTCTCCATCTAGAAAAATCTGAAAATGAATTATCACTTTGCAATCCGACCAAACGGAGAGGAGACCTTCATTGGATGCAAGCCCGCTTCAGGCATAGGATTCTGCACGTTCACAACTTTGTTTCTAATTCTTTTTGCGTCGAACGTTATATACGACTAACATTTATTAGCATCTGACAATGCTTTCCTAGTACGGCTTTTTTTGTCGAATAACAGCAAACAAATCGCCACAGAATCATGATCGAGCTTGTTCGGTTCCGTCAGAGTAAGTGGAATCCACATATCGAATTTGAAAACGAACCCAAGTCTCTTCAAATGGCGAAAGGCTGTTGACATATCGGTTTTCAAACTCTTAGTAATCACTTCCGTCGAAATCTTCAGTTTGTCCTCGAGGATGATAGGCAGAGCATCTTCATTCATATCAGAAGTTTGCTCAAGACGTTTAGGTTAAAATCACCTTGACGAAATGTACCAAACCACTTTTCGACCGTCGGAAGAGTTGGAGCAGGATCTAAATAAGTTTACTGAATATTTCTTGTCGCAGTTACTATTCTTTTTCTTTTCTTAAATTCATAAATCATAAGGTGGCTAAAGATAACTTCTTATCCTCCGTCATTAAGACATTCATTTGTGAAGAAAACGTCAAAATTCAATAAAGTCTGACTCGTAACTGAACGATGTAAATTTTCAATCAAGAATATACCAGGAATATATGCAGATCCGTCACCAACTTTTGCTATTATCGGATATTTTGTACCTTTTTCATCTTTACATATTCCGTAAAATATTAGACTTCTGAGCATGTAATTACATTTTCCCGAAAGAATTACCGAATTTGTAAGATTTCGAAGAAAAATAATTGAAAACTGATTTGAACATCTTTGTTTCTGAATGTATTTTTACGTATAAATTGTTCGATCGATAGATCGAAAGAAAATAAAATCTGTAGATGCTATATTTGAGGAGTAAGGAGTGTGTTTATGAACATCAAGTACTAAAACTAATTTTTCTTTCTTTTTTTATTATATATTGTTGTCTTGCACTGTCATACTGGAAATTACACCTTTTCTATTTGCTTATCACCAAAACTTCAACCTGAAAATTCGATTGATTGTTTCATTTTTACTCCTTATCAATCCTTTTGCATACTATTTAAAACCAGAAAATATTCGTGGATTTAGTGATACAAGTCTTACTAATTAATCCATAGCTTGGGAAGAAGAGGTGAATTCATAAGTGAATATAGAGAAAGAATTTGGAATTGGAACTCGGTTCTCCGATTAACAATTCCGATACTCTTATCCATTACACTATCCGCACTTCACAGCTTAGAGCACCTTGGTATCCCCAGATAATCACTCATTTAGGTACTGGCCAGGCTCGACGTTGCTTAAATTCGGTGATCGTGCGAGAACCGATGTTTCAACCTGATATGGCTGGAAGCCCCGAAAATTCGAGTCATATTCATATTAACCTAATCAGATCGAAACACAACACAATCCTAAGTTCTTCAAGTTAGCCATTATCTTCCCTATATATCCTCACCACTTACCGCCTCCACTTACGTCCATAAAACAAGCGCACACAGAAAACCTTTATCTTAAGTAGCTCTTGTGCCTTCTGTTGAGTGAACAATAACGTCAAAAAGATATTAATTCGGTATCTATAGCTGCTCTGAGGACAAGTTAATCAAATTTCAGTATTAATTTCCTTGTCCATATAAGATACTGTATTTACATCTACGGGTTTTCAACCCTTTCCAGGTTATTTAAAACCATAAAATATTTTTAGTTTGTAGTTTTTTGTTGTTGAGATAATAATGGTTTTAGTGATACAATCCTAATTAATTAACCCATACTTGGTGGTGGGGGGGTGAAATTGGATTGATACTTTTCCCAAGGTTATTGGCGCGTAAGTGAATATAACGAACCCGACGGAATCTGGAACTGCATAACAATTCCGTGTCATTATTCATGACACTAGCCACCTATCTAAGCTTACATCATCTGATATTTTCAATAGTCAATTCTCTAGGTTCGAAGTTACTTAAATTTAGTGATCGCACCGGAACCGTTATTTTAACGTAATATAGCCGAAAGCCCAAAAGGTAATTTTATTTTTATCGAATAACTGTTGAAAATATCAATTCAGTCTTATAATTAGATGATTAATTTAAGGTTTGTTTTTCGTTGTAGCAATTGTATGACTTTATTGCTCAGCCCAAATTAGGGATTGTCTAGACTGAGTAGGAAGGGAAGGTATTATTCCAATGTTTATTTCAAACTCAATTAAATTGTGTATGTGATTGTGTATACATTAAATAAATCAAGAACAAGCACACGTATCATCACTCGCCTCATAACACTGGCATACACACATGCATCACATACGTAGAGAATCAGATCTCCTTCCATAATATAGATTAACACGTAACAAATGATTCGTCCTTTTGTTGCCCATAACGATCCTGGAGAATTTGTATATTTCATTTCGCATTTAATATGATGTGAAATTTGGGATGGAGTGTTTCTCATTTATATCGTTAATTCCTTTTGACCCTTAAGTGTAATTCAGAATTAATTCAGAGTTAAAAGAATCTATTATTACATGGCCTGAAATACATATTTAAGATGTAAAGAGAATATGAATGCATAGAAAAGAAATATAAATATGACCTTTGAATAAAGAGCGTTCTGAATGGTTCGACGACTAGCGAAATCGATAACAAATTGGCAGAAAAAAAAGAAAATCCAAACGCAGTTGATTGCATCAGTGCGGATAGAATTAATGGTATATTTAAACTTTACAGACAAGAAACGTTCTTACAAGATAGATTAATATACATTCAAAACGACACACGCCCACAAACACACACATACATATATATGTATGTATGTGTGTGTATGTGCATTTACGGATAAGTTGAGTTTATTAACAGGAAAATATTTTGTGTTGATAAACGAACGTCCGTGTAAAAAAAATAATTTTTCAGCATTATACTAAGTACGTACCTACAATCACATAAATATACATACAATATATATAGATATATATGTGTGTATATATGAAAATGCATACAAAGAAAAACCCACAATTATATATGTGTGTGTGTGTGCGTGTATGTTCGTATGTGTGTGTATGTACTTCAGTACGTACTTAGTATAATGATGAATGATTATTTCTTTGCATAGATGTTCGTTTGTCAAAACAAAATATTAGTTAATACACTCAACTTATCTGTAAATGCACACGCACAAAGTCACACACACACACACACACACACACACACACACATATATATATATATATATATATATATAAAGACAAAAAGAAAGCTTGTCTTATCAAGGCAAATGCATAGATTTTCTGTTGCAACAATATTATAAACAAAAATTAAATGTTAGTTTTTCAAAATGTTTTAATTTAAGAGATCATCTGGTTAACTGAAAGGTCTCAGTAAATTATGGAGTATTTTATGTGACTTAATATGTAAGAAACGGAAGTGAGAAAATGATGTTGTTGTTGATTCTTATTACGCAATTAATATTTAAATTATTTTAGTTTAAGAACAGATTATGTATTATATACTTTAAATAACAGGAGGTTACAAAGTTAACAGTTTTTTTGTTAATTTATTAACATTTATATTATCATGTCTGCCGGCTTGGGAAAGTAATAATTCTTCCAGGAATGTAAATATTTTTATTTTCGTAATATTTGATAGCGACACACAATTGAGAATTTTCCGTGTAAGTTTCTTTTTCTTTTAATAAGCTTGGCATTCGTTAGATTGAGGGGTAGTTGAATTTATTTATATGTATGATTAATGCATTTTTATAAATTGTTGTCTATAAGATCGTTTTTGTGTTCATAGATACGTTTTATTTAAAGTTCTCCAAGTTGCCCCAATGTATTAGGAGGAGGATTTGTGATATTTAATTTTATATATAACTACTTCAGAATTATTATTGTTGTCGGTATTATTGGTTCTGAACATAGACTTAATAGTTTTGGATATATTTAAGATTATTTTGCTATTGTTGAGATTGAATAAATTGTTTCGGGTAGTAGAGGTTATTCGATTGTATTATATATCTTTTTACGTCTAGTTTATTCTCATTGTTATTATTGTTGCTAATAATATCTGTATCTTTTTGCGGTTGTATATTTTGTATCCCTTTCTCTTAACATTTTGAATAAAATAATGACAACATTGGAGGTTTTAGAAACTGTTTTCTATGTACGCATACTCCTTCGTCAGATAAGAATTGGGGGCTACAGATTTTTAGTGCTTTTCAATAGAATCTTACAATTATCCTTGATTTTATCCGATTACAGTGGTGAGAATATATATATATATATATATATATATATATATATATATATATATATATGTAAGTATAAGTATACATATACATGGAGACAAGTATGGAGACATGTGGATGTGCGTTCTCTCTGCAGGGGTATATGTGTAAAGATGGAAATATACATATATCGTCTCGTGGGAATGTGTGTGTAGGTGTATATAGGAACTCATAGACATATAAGACGATATAGGTATGTGGTTACAAATAGGGGGTTGAGACATGTGTAGATAAGAAAATATAAAAGAAGGGCCTAAAAACAACCACGAGTTTACTTAATGAACAAAAATCAATAACAATCACAGGTTCACTTAATGAACAAAAATCAAACGAATAAATGTCAACCTAACAAGCTATAAGATAAAAGCTTTAGTGGAAAAAGTACTAAGTATAAATTGGATTACTCTTTCAATGTTCTGCCTATAGATCTTTCCAATCGACTGCCTCATAGGAAATACCCAAAACTCCACCGAATTTCAAATTAATTTCTTCGTAGATTGTTTTTAAAATTTTAGATATTTATCAAACCTTAACCTCCCAAATATGCACGTTAAAGTAACGCGAACTAACAGCGTCTAAGAATTTGAATGAAACCTGTCGGATAATTTATTGGGGCTGTTAGATTAGAGCAACATCCAGCCGACACACTGGGGTTAAAATAGAAAACTAAAATGATATATATGACACACTCACATCCTCTCTCCCACCTCACTTCCTCACTTCGTTAACTTTGCGTATACTTGATGAGGTCCGTAAAAAACCTGTGAATTTTCTTTTCATTCTTCATTTCAGCTTTTGGAAGTAAAGTCTGATGATCCAGAACCCTGTTAAAGGGGTTATGGTGAAATAGCTTATTACATGGAATCTTAACGTGGTCTGTCTTTTATTCAAAATATATATATATATATATATATATATATATATATATATATATATATATTGTACTGACGTAGCCTCTATACAACAAATATTTTATAACATGATTGGTCTAGTGGAGTTTTTCAAGAAGTTATAAAGTAGCAACTATCCTAGCCTGCATGAAGGACGTTGGTCTATAAGAATGTTTTTCCAAAGGCTTTACTGGAGAGTGATGGAATTAACAACCTACAGAATTGTTTAAAAGCCATATATTTAAAAAAAATATTTTTGTTATTAAATATCCTACAGATTAGATATGTCGTTAAATGAGGACAATCAACAAATCAACACACATACATACATACACACAGACACTCATACATACACACACACATCTATAAATCTATATCTATAAAAGTCAAAAGTGTGTCTGTCTCTTTGTGTGTATGTGTATGCTTTTTATGCGTCTCCACATTTTTCATCCGATTTTAATGAACTGCTGTTTAATAAGTGGCTAATTTACCGAAACCGTCCAACATGCATCACCGATGGCCACAGATGCAACTTCTAGGTGAAAAATCGATAAAACTGAAGGTATCAAAAACAAAGGCAAAAGTTACACGTGAGAAAAGTTTTCCCAAGAACGTCCGATTTTGCTGAAACTGGGCGCAAATGATGCGCACTGCAGAGAAGAGCTCATGCAGAAAATTTGGCCTTTCTCTGTCATTTCACCTAAAAATGGCCAAAAACATTGAAAAAATGCGATTTCGGAAACCTTCTCAAAATTCAACCGAGTCAAGTTTTGCATGATTCGACCGATTTCGACGCCATTTATTTTTGCACAAAATAGCTCTCCTTACGAGGAGTTTAACAAATGGTCAAAAGTCTATCAAGAGAGCCATACTTGAAAAACGTAACAATCTGTCTTGAAAATCCCTTTTTGTTTCAATGATAGCTTTCGGCCGAATTTCTCTTAATTTGGCCAAAGCATTAGTAATGGTGTAATAAAAGTATTCGGCTCACTTCAAATTGATGTTGTTTGAGAATATTCGAAAAAAAAACAAACTGTTAAATCTCTTAGTCCCTACTAAACATGGCCAAACATGCATCATGTGACTCAGGTGAGTAGTTGAGGTAACGTGTTATTATTGAAGGTGGCATGACTTTTAACCAGGCGGACAATTACAAAGAGGACTTATGGAGTCTTGGGTGTACATGTGCAAGTCACAGGGGGAGAAGGCGTGCGAGTGACGGATATGCATGTGCGAAAACGGAAATGGTGTTAATCGGGGGCATGAAGAGTAACGCAAACACTTTGCTCAATTAAAATATAAGAATGCAATCATCATAAGTATGGAACTCTATATTTCCTAAACGTTTTTATTGAAATAAAACGACTTTATAAATATTTTTTTGAAATCGAATTTATTTAAAGTAAATATCTAATTTTCTCTCCGCGAACACGCATCGCAAATAAAAAAAAAATCCCCCCCCCCAAAAAAAAAACAACAACTAAAAATAGCAGATGTTTGTATACCTAACATCAGGTATAATTTTATTTTAAATATCTGGTAATTTAAAGAAAAAAAATGAAAAAAAAACAGACATTATTTGATATAAATCCGGAGTCAATTACATTTATATCAAAAACCACATATGCACTCATAGAATGAAAATGGCGCTATATTAAAGAAACTGAATAGATTCGATATAAAAAAGTGTGAGGGAGTAAAAGTGAGAGGAAAAGAAAGTAAGAAAAATATTTTCAACAATTTCACATAATGCCACAGATATATAATGTCTGGTACTATGTAAGGTGTGTCAAATATAATTTTTTTTCAGTTTAAATTAAATTTCCATCGAGAGTAAACAAGGGTTTGCGTAACTTTATAACTTTTTATATCTCCTCATCATTTGTTTATCTATAATTTTTAATAAATTTAATAGCTTCAAGTTTGGTATAAGATCTCTCACAACAATTATTATCAGACAATGTTTATCCGTATTTCTTTTATCTTACTTTTTGGTGATTCTTTTAGCCTTCGATTTAAAAAGCTTAAGATGTAGCTTTCTTTGAGAGGGAGCATTGTCAATGTTGACAAGGATTTTGTTAGCTGTTCTAATTTCTTTTCTTAAATAGTAACAATTGTTATATTTGATGACAATACGTTTACCAACCTTCAGCGGACATTAACAAAAATCCTCTGTTGGCACCAAATTATGTAAACTCCATATACAATGGTTTCAATATTATCGTGAGTTTCGACAGGCTGCTTGTTAAATCTACACAGGTGAGGGGAGGTGGACTACTGCCAGTACACCAGAGCGGTAATAACAATATATCGCTGGATGGAGGGCTTCCTAAACTTAAATCAACAGCCAAGGCGGAAGTTTTTCCCTCATGGAATCAACAGGAAGGTGTCCGTGACCAAGTCGAAAATTCAGGTTGGACGACATTGGCTATGAATGAACAAGGAGATGAATGAGGTCCGCTGGTAGATATATAACGTATGTATGATATATATATATATATATATATATATATATATATATATATATATATATATATATATATATATATATATACCTAATTTTGATTTTGTGCGGGGGGAGCTGGTCAGGTGTTCAACTGCGAAGCATCCTACGACCATAACAAATCTTAAATCTGTTGATGATAGTAATGATGCTGGTGATGACGATCATGCTGATGATGTCAATAATGATCATGATGACGCTAATGATGATGGCGTTATGCTGATGATATGAATGATGATGATGGGAACAACCTTCAAGTCTTTATTGATCGTAGAACATCACCGATTCCTCTTACTTTGATTTTTGGGAAATATTGTGGAGTTTTTTCCTAGATTGGAATTTAGAGTTTCATTTCTATTTGGCTGATTGCTGCCCAAGTCTAGTGACACTTGTCTTCTATTTAACCTTTAGTATGTCGGAGAATGAAAGAAAGCGTGTCGAACTAAGTGAACAGCTCTTACCTAAATGAAGCTGCAACCCAATACAAACGAGCATATTTAATTCAGAGACCTATATATGTATAATTGGAAACGCTGACATAATAACTCTTTGGTGTTATGTATATTGTATAGGAGTCATTTGTTGGAAGATTTACTCGTATAACCCTTAAATTGAACTATGGATTTTTGATTTATTCTTTTTTTTTTTAACAGCGACTGCGCTAAAATACCTTTTATGATAAATTGCCTCATTTTCTAGACTCAATTTGTCATCGACAATCCATTCAATGAGGTATTAAAAGTGCTTAGTATTTAATAATTCCACATGCTTAATTTTAAATGATAAATTCAAGGCATGATTTATCATTGATGTGCATCCAACTCTAGGTCATAGTTTCTTTTTTTGAAAAAGTTTTATCTTCAACATTACTTCTTGGAACTCTTGGTAGAGAATATTGATTGTTTTCTTTAAGATCATTCTTATCCCACAAATGTATATCTATGTCATCAACATAGCCCCGATAATTATCAATACACTAGCTTCTACAGTGATAGGTGGAACGCTGTTTTCTATTGGTAGACTGGCTTAGTCTGTGGGATAGCATGCTTAAATAATCAGTGCCCATCTTTTCACATCTGTGTTTAAACACGAGCTGAGGTTAGTCTTCATTGAAATTAAATAGATGCCCACCTTGTCGTATCACTGAAGAGGTTTGAAATGATTTTGTATTAGGGTTTGTACTAGACATGGACGACTATATGAGCCTATATCGTCTATCAGTATTTATATATTTAATGTGTATTCTGATACTTTTGAAACCATATCAGCATTTCTAGTTTATTCGTTGATTGTAATAGAAAATAAAGTATCGAGAATTTGATGCGAATAGTTTCACAGACATAAAGCACTTTCAATTTTACCACTGTTCTGAAAACAGTAGAAGTAATCCTCTTTCTGGAGACAAAAGAGAAAACCTGAATGAACACTAGAATAAGAAAGCCTGCGTGAACTTTATGGATTAGTTGATTTATATTTTTTGTTTTTTACGGCTTTTCTATATTTTGTAGACTATTTAAAGCCTGAAATTGTTTTTTAGATATTAAGATTTACTAATTAACGCATAGCTGTAGAGAAGAGGTGCATCCATATTTTTTCACATGTATTAGCACATAAGTGGATATACCGAACCCGCCTGCAATTCGGCTACCCGATCTCTAGTTCTGAGCCGTTATCCTTTAAACCACCCGTACATTCAAGATTAAATCTTGGTACTGAGTAGGCTTGGTAATCGTACGAGGTGCGGTATTTCAACGTGATATGGCCATAAACCAACATGAGCTTTAGATCAGTTTCAATGTACAAAGTGGATGACCAGAGAGTTGACAGACGCTACGTTTAATCTGATCATATAACATGTGAATGCTTCACAAAACCTTTTGGAAGTGCTTCTTGAATATGGAATGCACAAATGAAAATTCACGAAAAGGACAGCATTATGTGCTTTTCAACATTTGCAGCTTTTTTAAAAATTCAATCCAAGCAAAGCGAAAATGACTCTAAGACGGCTATGGGAATGAAAGAGAATTAAAAGATTTTAGAAAGAACCGGAAACGCAATCTTATACAGGAATCAAGGGACAAGTTTCTACACCTTTTCAAAAGAGTGGGGAGGAGTGTGACCGGACGAGAGGCGAAACTATCTAAAATTATTAGTGAGAAAATATTAAATAAATAAATAGTACATAAAATCTCAGAGTTTAGGTGGAGAAGACGTAGTATAGAGTTGATGTAGGCTTTTGAAGAGGACAGAAACCCAATCCTAAAAAGAAAATAAGGGATAAATCTTCACACCTGAAGCGGGAGATAAGCAAACCCATCTATACTCTTATGAATTGAAACCAGCTTCATATATGTTAGAGGAAGTGATAGAATGTTTTGCGGGTTTTAAATAGAGAGAGAATAAAAAATGTAGAGTAGCGTAACACTTAATATAATCATTAAAATCTTTTGAGTTTCACCCAGCCACCCGTCGGTAACCAGCATTCATAACTCGTTTTTACGATATTAGTGATTTTTTCATACAATAAATCGTTTAGTATGATTTCTGTAAAGAATCCTGTGTACTGCAATCGATCTAGAGATGTTAGACATGTAATTTTAATACTGCCTACTGATATAGCCTCGAGTATTACAAAACTTGATTTTAGTTCTGTTAAATTATTGCAACGTTAGTAATCGATAACTTGGTACCTAGTTTATTGGAATCAAATCTATTTATAGAACTAATATTTTCAGGAAAGGAAACTAATACACCTACACGTGGACGCGCACGTGTACACAAACACACACATATAGATCTTCTTCATTGAAGTTTTGGTTATGTTCGGTTAAATATTTTATTGTATTATGTCTATTTATTTTAATTTTAATCCTTTCAAGACCATTAATTAATTTTTTTTGGTGGCTGCAGAAACTGGTTCGGGTCTGTCTACCTCCCTGAACGAGACTCCGCCCTTCGGTACAGCTTCGTCCGAGTTCGACAGCGGCTGCAAAAAGTCACAGCCTCGGTAGAACAATCTATTAAACTGTTCTCCCAAAGCTTTCTCTCCTTTTAATCTTATAGTTGGGGGAAGAGTCCAACATAGACTGTTTAGAGGGAGGACACCACAACAGTTACATGAGTGATCCTTTAAATACCCTGAGATTGAAATATTATCGTTCAAGTGAAAAGTAAGCCTTCTCGTCATCGTCGTTGTTGTAAAACCAACATACGTATTACATTTTTAGCAGAGATGCAATCTCCAAAAGCACAGACACGCACACGTACATACATACATACATACATACATACATACATATATATATATATATATATATATATATATATATATATATATATATATATATACGTAGAAATATAGCTGTAAGGTGTGCTATATTTATGGGCTAAAGTGCTCTATATTAGAGATATAGCCTATTTAAATATTTTAAATTAGTTTTATATATATATATATATATATATATATATATATATATGTGCGTGTTGTGGATTCCGGGTTGAAATCCGGTACCAATAAATAACAAACGCCAGTAATGAATATATGAAAATAATGTATTAACGTAATAATACAAACTGGTAAAGTAGGTTAGTAGTTCCAGGAATACGGGTTAGTAGCAAAATATATATATATACAGTCTTTGGTATTGAAGTATCGCTGTATGACTTCTTACTGAGTCTACGTGCTCGCTCACTGTGACTCCTACAACGCTGTTACCTCACCCTCACTCTTTCGATTACCTACAACCTTTTACTCTGTCACTCTGGACTCGAGTCGATTCTTGCTCTCTGGGTATTCACTGACAGTAGTATAAGTATACACTCGGTGAGTCCATTTGTATAAAAAAGTTGGACCCCTGAACAGTATGTATGTATGTATGTATGTATGTGTGTGTGTGTGTATGTCTAGTGTTTGTATATATATATGTTATTCCAATAGTTTTTAATGGACATCCGAATCCGAATCTGAGTAGACGCTCGGATACTTTAAACTGTATTTATTTCGTCTACCGTCCTACGTATTCTACACAAATTTGAAGGAAAGTCTACTGTCCGATCCGGCATGCTTTGACCGTTCAGCTGGGAAGAGCTTCAAAATAAGGGAAAGTTTTATTTTCTCTTTGAAGTACATTCACTCGTTCAGATTTTTCCTGAGACGCATATCGGCTCAGATTTGTATCCGAATGGACATATTTTATTACTTCAAAAGTGATTTTTAGATGATAATGGTGAAGACTGGTCTGTTGTTTTGGATATCTCGAAGGCATTTGACAAGGTTTGTTGAAAGAGTATGGTATTTCAAGATGAATTTTCGAACTTTCTTATCATATTGCCAAATGAATATTGGCTGTAATTGCCACATTTCTAGATCTTTTTGCATAAATACACGTGTTCTTTAATTTATATCTTTAGGCTTAATAGATTGTTTCTAATTTTCATTAGTTCTCAACTCGGATTCTATGCTGATGACACAACTATTTACTCCTATCTTAATTATAAGTGTGATCGGTTCAATAAAGGCAAAACAGCAGCTGATCACTGAAATATCTTGCTAAATGGTTCAATGGATAGCTTGTTAATTTTAACGTCTCAAAAACGAAACTACTGTGTTTTAGCCATTTGAGAGAACCCTTTTTAACTTAGATCGGCATGGCTGATGCTAAAATCTAGGAGAATGAATGATTGCGTCTTTTAACATTTGCGGCTTACATGAAGTGTAAAGAGTATATTGAATTAATTGCTAAGGCTACAGGTAAGACATTTTGTTCATTATGTCATACTAGAAAATTTTTCTCGTCAGAATCTATCTTATATATCTATAAGTATACCATTCGTCATTGCTTGATTGTTGTCCCCACATCTTGTCTGATGTTCCTGCTATATATTCTGATGAAATCCAAGGAAGAATATGCGTTGTTATTGGTTCTGGCATAGCATCTCGGCTTCAGCCTCTTTCCGACCACCGTAACGTAGCGTCACTATTCCTTTTCTATAAATACTTTCACGATAATTGTTCTGATGAACCCTCTTCTATGGTAGCTGGACTTTATGAATTTAAGCACAATACTAGATTGGTGGTAATGCTCATTTTACAGTTGAAATGGCAAGATGTAATTGTAAGTTATTATGATAACAGTTTCTTCTCTCGCAATCCTTGCTGGTGGAACTCTCATCCAGCTATATATATATATATATATATATATATATATATATATATATATATATATATATGTGGTGGAAAAATGTATAGCAAGTTCTAAAAAATGGTCGTGTGACGAGTTTCGTCCTTTAGGACAACATCACACGAAATTTGTTACGTTAACAACCTAACAAATTTAATCATATATTTTGAGATACATTTCCCCGATATTGTTATTGATATATAAACATTTATATATTTTTATCTTAAAATTAAAAGCATTAAATATGAGAATTAAGATATTCTACTAAACAAAATGAATGAATTGGTATCCAAGTGTTGCCATAGGAAAAACTTCCAACTTGCATAACATTATTTTAACACCTCCTTCCAAGTGTTATCACAGGAACAAATTTCAACTAACATAGTATCAACCGAATCTCAAACTCCTCTCTTTCATTTATATTTTTATATGTGATTTTTTTTCTATTGTATCATCTTTCCTAGATGTGAAATTTTTTCTATATGTGAAATTCTTCTCGAGATGTTGAATTTCCTTCTATATTTAAATATATCTCTACCTGTTATGTTTTCTATATATTTTTGTATATTTTACTGTTTTTATAATACTAATTTTTTGTATATTTTATTTTTTATATGTTTATATCTTATATATTAAATTTAAATTTAATCCTTTACAGAAATTTTAAATAATTAATATAAGTATGATGTAATTTAAATTATAAATTTAGTATTTGGAAATTTATTAATATTATATTGATATAATGAGATTGTTATATTTAAATGAATTAATATAATCATAATTTTCTTACTGTAACTTTTATTATATTGTTAAAGATGTAGTATTAAAGTATTATTAACATTTTTTATAAAAGTATTAATTTCAAATTCTTACTCCCATTCTATAATAATTTTAAGCTAATCTCTAAAATGATTTATGGTCTTTTTTGTTCATTCTTCTTCCTTTGTTACATTTATATCAGTGTCCATTTCAACCGTCGCACTTGTCTGTACCCGACTCTACCACAACCACCCTGGGTCCCTTACACTCTATATCTATATAATTCCCTCCTCTATTATAGGCCAATTCTTACTCCCTCTCTTTTTATTCTTTCCTTTTTTTTTGCTTCTTTCCTTCTTTGCCTTTCAAATTTCCTGTAAAGAAACGTAGGATTTTATTAATTTAGTAAATGTATTTGTATTGATACACACACACACACACACACACACACACACACATATATATATATATATATATATATATATATATATATATATATATAAGTGAACATGAACATGCGGCCTGATGATTGCGTCCAGCATGAAACAGCCTGTCGCCTTTGAGTCTTGACTTCAATGTTCACATTTATATATATTTTTACATACGATCTATCTCTGCTATTAATCACTTTATCCCATAAATATAGCAAACCTTAAAAATGTATATATATATATATATATATATATATATATATATATATATATATATATATATATATATATATATATATATATATATATATATATATATATATATATATATAATGTAATGTTATATAAAAATATAAAAGAACACCACAAGTATCAATATATTTAATTCATCGATTTTCGCAACTTATATGACTAACTGAATATTATCGCTCTATGAAATGAAATTCTATAAACATTTCAAGAACTGTTGTGAATACCTTCGCATTCACACCTTGGAAAGGTCTTTTACAAAGTTTGTGCTCTTTAAGTGAGATAATTTAAAAAAAATATTTTTTGAAATGTTGAACCTGCGACAAAAAACAAATTCAAAGAAGCTTACTGAGGAAAATTAACTTCCGAAGCATTATTCTAAAATTGATATATGTTCAACTTATGATGACTGGTGGCCGCGAATATGGGACACACAACGAGGAATGAATTCAAAACATTTTTGATTGTCGGTTTTTCTAACTCCTTCAGAAAACAAGATATATAGATGTCACAATGTTGATAGTAGACTCAGAAATAAAACCGGTAAGAAATCCTCGACAAGGTAGTAAGTAAAGGAAAGCGATGAGAAAGAACTATTCATCAATTGTAAGCAAGCAGTACATTTTCGTTCGCAAAAGCAATAGTCCAGTATACGTGCTACGAATTCTAGATATCAAAATTAATCAAGTACCAGAATTTTATTATATAAAGAATGTTATATCAACCAATGGTAAATATGACTAAGAAAAACCAAAAGCTGTTTTGGAATGAGAAAAGATGCCTTCTAGAAGTAAAAGACAAGAAAGTTCAGTTAGAACCCAAGAAAAAAATGCGGAACTGCTACGTAAATGGTTGTGAATGAGGGACATTTTCTCACATATGAAGAGATGCAGTTGTGCTGAAGGATTAGCAGCATACCATGAATGAAAGATATGAACAACAAGAAATTATTAAAGATGATTCTTACGAGAGAGTTTAGATCAGATAATGTTAAAAGAGACAAGAGACGATGAAAGCATGAGGGCAGACGAAAGGATATGAAAAGTTTAATATCTAAAAAAAAAAAACAAAAAACGCTAAAGTAATTGATTTTCTTTTTTTCAGGCCTTCAGATAAGACATTTAGCTATCTTGTCACTATTTGTTGTAAGAATCCCTGAAAAACCATTTGAGTTATTCAGCTAGAAAGAGAACATGTTATAATCGTTTTGTGTTATCTCCACTATTTTTCCCAACTGAGCAATGGTGAGAGGAAAATATAATTCAGGCTTCCAATAATGGTACCAACATTTATACCCTGGAAAAAAGAAAAAAAAAGAAAACATACTTAACATCAGGAAAAGTAAGTTGAACCATCAAGAGAATGATGAATAAGATTAAAAAAGAGGGAACAGTAGAAAAGAAAGCAGGAACAAGAGGTCACAACAGGAAAAGGGATCTATTAGACTTATAAAATGAAATTGTACGTGATACGTGTTAGGCACTTTGTTAGTGATAGTTATGGGATATACATTGCTAAGATTTACAACGAATATCAAGATTTGGTGAGCTATGATCGTTCACATTCTGAATGTGTGCATGTGTTTTCTTTGACTGAGCTTTGAATAGAGTGAAGCGATAATCTGTTAGCACTTTTTTGTTATTTCTTTTTCTTGTACTTTTACAACCAACATTTTCTGCCCTACCTTTTGTTTTATATATAAATATGTATTTCGAATTAATACAAGTAAAAAGTTTCTTACTTAGCTGATGTCACCTTCATCACCCCAATTCCAGATTTTCGAAGATGGACACTCCGGGAATCACTCCGTCTACTCGCCAGTGGATTTATAAATGCATTTTTACATTCTTATATTTAAAACTGTAATAAAATTTTTTGTTTTGACAAAGGACAGAGAGTATGACACGGAAATCCGAATACACATTGGGATAGCCGAAGATGCATTTCAAAAGCTAATCAATGTATTAATAAACAGAAAAAAGAAAAAAAAACAAAGAAAAGACTACTGAATTGTTATGCAATATGAGAACTCCTATATAGTAGTGAATACCGGACAATCTCTTCATAGATACAGTGAAGAGGCATCAGAAATTTAGTTCTACAGAAAGATGCCAACCATTATGACCGAATATGAGCAACGACAAAGTTTTAGAGAAAATGAAGAAAAAAAAGAAAACATACATAACATCAGGAAGTTAGTTGAATATTGTAGGACACATAATGAGAAAAGAGAGCAAGGAAAATCTGATACTCACGGGGCAGATTCAAAACATACATATTGAGATTGATCTCCTACATCCTGAAGTGAAACAAAACATATAAGAAAAAGAATCCCCTCATATATTCCTTTTATTCACCCTGGTATAGCCTGACAAGGATATGAAAGTCTAAATCATTGCTGTGGTGAGGTTAAATAATGAAAAGTTGTTTCAATGTAACGTACCCAGAGTAATTGTTTTATGATTACGGATCGCATGAGCAGATCAAAGCCTCCTGAACCTCATATTTTTAAAAGTATCTGACTTCATAGAGACTGCCTGTGTAAAGTGATGTCATTTCAAACAGGCCATTTATGTCTGACGTTTTTCAAGCGAAGGGATCAACAAGGCGGTCAGTTTTCTCTCGCGTCTCGTCGCGTGGTCAAGAATGTAATATAAACGAAAACTAAATCGACAAATTCTGGCGCTGAAACCTCGTAAGAAGATGGGCTCGTTTAGGCCGGTACCTCATCTGACGTTCTTTAAATAAAAGCTTTTGTTAAACTGAACGGTAATGCGTCCAGGCAGAAAAATGCGGGTCAAGAGTCTTAACGATATACAGAAAATCAAAATAAATATATTTGCTCTTTCTTTTCTATCTGTGCTTAGGCATTCTGTGCTATAGAATCCTGACATCCTGAATGTGACATGGGGGGGGGTCTTTAATATGCAAGGAAAGGCTGTGTACACTGTGCATATATTTTATTAAAGGTCTCTGGGAAGCACTGCCATTATTTGACGCATTATAATGGCTCTTTTATTAATTCAGGTGAAAAGTGGAGGTCGAAGTTTCAAAGACAGAGGATACTAAACCGAATGATACATAGGTTTACAGATGAAACATATTTACAACAAGATGATACATGGGTAAGCGTAAATCTTTGAACCGTGCGGAAGTGTCGCATCTTAAAATCTGTTAACCGCTAGCGGTGAGCATGAAGATGTTTCAGTCAGTTACATTAATCAAGGGTTGTGTGCGTCTCGTGACATTTTTCTGCTGGGAGATTGGAAGCGGGAATAGTGTTCTAACTTCTGTGGAGCTCACTGCGTTCTCTTCATAATCAAAACACGAAGATGTGGTTGTCCAGGGAATTGAAAATTTGGTAACATGTTGGCATAAGGTCCGTTGAGTAAAATGTCTTAACCATGTTGTCCAATGGTATCCAAGGCCATCTGCTCCGCATGAAGCCTGTCATGATCATAGAGGAACAATACAACCTTGAGATTAACCAATACTAGCACCTACTGCTTCAGTGCCTGTTGCACACGTTCCAACTGCTGCAAGTATATGTCCACAGCGATGGTTTACTTTATTGGTAGCAGCTCATAGTGCAACACTTGTCGACGAGTTTACCAGATACAGAGCCTGATCTTGCAGACCCTGCTTCCTCACCGCTGCTTAAGCTATCACTGATGAGTGTGCAAAACATTCCTGCACTGGTGAAGAACAATGCCCCTACTGCCATAGCTTTCCCGTCATATGATGCCCTCATTTGCATACCAGTAATTCATTAAACTAATTCATTAAACTAATATCTTCATCTTTGTCTTTTTTGTCACTGTGTTTTGATCAATATATTCTTTGGTAGGTTCCTGCAAGAAGGATTAATTCTATGGTTGAAAAATGACATACAGTCTGAGTAGATTAGCAATTTGGAAAGGAAAGTTTGTGTTTCATTAAGCATTTTCAGCCTCCAGTAATATGTATAGGCTGGCACGCACCTACTTCTCACTCAAAACGACTTTCTTACTCTTCTTTTCCAGGCTTCTTCTCTATGTGCCGTGTCCCTTCAGAAATTAGTTGGCCATCGTTCTCCACAGCTTCCTGTCATTTGTTTGTTCTTAATTTCATTTTTTATTTGTTATTTCTCCTAAATATTGTTCCGCCATCCATTCACACAAGCACACTAAGTACTTTTGGCGTTGGTTCTCTCTGTCCTTCTTGCCTTAAATTTCTCTTGTGAGTATCAGATTTTTCAAGCCCACTTTCCTCATTATGCGTCCAGAAATTTTAACTGCCTCTCCTTGATGTTAAGTGTAAGTTTTTGTTTTGCTTCAATTTTCTGTAAAACTTTCCCTTTGCTCTCATGCTCAGTCCATGTTATCCTTAGCATCCTTCTACAGAGCGACTTTTCTTCTTTATCTTTAAAGAGATTTTCTAGCATTAACTTCCATACAGGAGGATTGATATCACGTAACATTTCAGCACTCTTTTCTTTGTTTCTAATGACATTCTTATGTTTCTTAATACCCTACTTAGCTTATGCAATGCGTCTTTGGATATCCCAATGTGCCTTCGGATTTAATGGTTCCATATACATGTTTTATTTCTATAATATTTGGGCTCCTTATTTATCGATGATGAAATATACGACATCCGTGATTACCGTTGATACTATTGTGATCAAAGTTTGAGCTTGATCACACAGGATCTCTTGCTAGCATTGTGAACCAAAGAGGTACAAAGAACATGATGGCGATGATGATGATCATGATGCTGGTAATGATTTTCACAGTAGACGTACATCTCTTTTCACAGTACGCGTACATCTCATTTTATCGTTAAAATAATGCTATTCCGCATTAAGAAATCATTTCCAGTGCCTTAACCATAGAGTTATACACTGCAGTAATTTCATTCTATTATTTATCTATTTATTCACTAAATTATAAACCGCGTTGGCAGCTTCATGTTTTTCCTTCTTAATTTAACATCAGTGCTTTCAATCAATATTATTTTGTTAATCGTGACGTGAATTAATGAAAGATCTCTTCTCTTCTTTATATCGCGAATGTAACTTCTAATTGTTTCTTTTTATCAGTGTATCTTTTCATCGCGACTTTCTCAGACCAAGACTTGAATTAGCTAATGAGTTTAACTAAACAAAAATCGACAGAGAAACATCGCTTACGGGAATGCTTTCTAAAAACATATATATAACGAGTCAAATGGCAAAAGGTTTAAAATTCATCAGTAACTTCAAGACTATACCAAAATACTATCTTAATTAACCAAATTAATTAAGTTAACAAAGAAATATCCTTTATTATTACATTTATTAGGTTCTTTCTATCAATATCGACAGCCTTGTATGTATGTATGCATACATATATATATATGTGTGTGTGTGTGTGTGAGTGTATATGCGTGTGTGTATATATGTGTTTTTATATATATATATACTCGTAAAATATATATATTAAAATTCGAAATTTGATTAAATGCAGACTAAAAATAAAATATCGAAAAAAATTATTTTTACGATAATTAGTTGAAAAGACAGCTATCTTATATACAAAGTTATAAAGAATCGATGTTTTTTAAGCTTAGCATAAACTTGTATAGATTTAGAAAGAAGAGGTAAGAAGGTGGAAATATTGTGTTAAGACAAATTTCAAGTGGAAAGACCCTTCCTGTTTTGAATCCTTCTATTTTTAGTGCTCAGTAGTTTTGTAACAACATTATAATCTCAAAAACTGTTGCTTTAGCAACGTAATCTTCCAGAATTATCCATGTGGACGGTTATTTAATTTTATGTATATTAATTTTATCTATATTTTTATTCATTTAGCTATCTGTATTTTATGAATTTAACAAAAGCATTTCATTGTTATTCTTATTTATTATAAATTTTCCATTCTCAGCAAATCATTTTTCGTTGGAAAGTTTCAAATAAGCCTAAGTGTAAATGCGGTGCACATTGTACTCTAGGACATAGGAAAATTAAAGGTGGTCAAAAGAATGGAAAATAACAGCAAACCTCGATGCTGTACTTGCCTTCACTACTGTAGCAACAAAATAAGAACGCACTGTTGTTGGAACTGACATTCCTTTGGGAAAACAATTTTGAAAAGGCAGAGCAAAGAAAAGTTGAGAGATATGAAACCTGATAGAAAAATGTGAAGGATGTCGATGGAAGATTGAATTCTATCATCCAGCTGTGGGATGTCGTGGTTTTGTCGGAAAAGATGTTGCCGAAGGGGCCGAAACTGGTTGTTATGTTTTCTCCAGATGACTGATTTTGGATTGGTTTCAGAAATGGAGCTATTAGCTGGTAAGCAAGACCTTGTTTATTTTTCACACACACACACACACACACACACACACACACACACACACACACATATATATATATATATATATATATATATATATGCGCAAAATATATATCAAAATTTGAAACTTGATTAAATACACTCACATAAAGAAACTCCTGGATCAGATAAGTTTTTCTTTTGTCTTATATACAGATATATTACATTTACATCTGGAAGTTTTGCACATGTTCTATATAAAGTTCCATATATATCATGCTTTGCCTGTTACTTTTGCGTGTGTTTGTATGTCTGTCTGAAATTAGATTTCTAGGAATATTTCATATACACGTGGTTAGTGTTCATTAGATTAATGACGAATAACATTGATTATGTTTCTCGTCATATTGCGCGTATATATTATTAGATTTCAAAATATGCATGCTTGATATTCTGAGCTGCTTAATCAGAAGCCCCTATAACTTGATCACGTCGCGCGTTTCTTTGTTCTGTCAATTGATTCACTTTCAACTAGATGAAATCCAGGTTGTACCCACTGTAAGAGGTTCGACATACATCGAAGGCAGATGAAATGTGACAAGTATCAAATGAGATAAGAATTCGATATAGATATACAGGGTGTGATGGATAAACTGTCGGCTAAATGACGCAAAAATTAAAATAACACTGACATCTCATTTTAACAGATATATTTACTAAAATTGCTCAAACATATCTTGAAATACTAAAAAAATAAAATCGATATTGGCTTCAACCACAGCCTCCAGTCGACTTCGGTATCTCCTGCATCTCTTCTGGACGGTCTTCTTGTTTAAATTGATGACTGCTGCTATAATCCTTGCCTCCTGTTCATCTTTAGTGTTACAAGGAGTAACAACTGCGCCCCGCACATAATAATCAAGGGGGTTGTAGTCTGGGTACTTATGTGGCCAGATTTAAGATTGTAGTCGCAGAAAATATCTGACAGCCATGACTGGGTTCTCCTGCCTGTGTGGTATGGTGCACAAACCTGTTGCCAGATATGGTGTCTTCCAGTATCCATCCTTTTCATCGAGAGCAGAGTTCCTCAAGGCAATCCTGGGGCCCTGTGAGAAGAAGAATGGAATCATAACGTCGCACTCACTCGTGATCATTCAAAACACCTTCGTAATCACCATGAGATTTATCCAACTCTTTTCGAATCCTCTGAACTCTCCTCGGATTGGCACTCAAATACCCTGAAATTTTTGTATTTGATCTTCCTGCATGAATGCCAACCAGTACAGCATGCCTTTTCCAAATCTCTGGTGGAGTGAATTTCTTTATGGTGCTCTTTTTTCTAACAGACCGTGTCCAACTGACCCTACTATACTGTGCCGCCGACAAAATTAAAACAAGCAACACGCACGCGTGTAATTAAATAAGTAAATGGTGACAATTTACAATTCGTACTCTGTAGATAGAGAAGTATACTAATAAATCTCTAGCCTGATGATAAAAATTACGATGAAGGTGATATTATATTGTATAAACTAAGTATATATTCTTCACCAAAATGTCATTCTTTTTTTAATTCAATGATAATTATTAATGACATATCAACATTTAGTTAAGCAATATCATACGATATTCTTCCGCATTCATTGACCAACCACATATTTCTGCTGGAGTTACGTATTTCTTTATTCCGTGAAGATCGGGCTTGAATCAAAGTGTATATTCCCTCCTAATGTCTAATAGTAATGGTAATATTAGCCGTTTCCTTAAAGGCAAAATCTTAGTATTTATTGACTAAAGAGTAATTTCTACTTACGTCTTTTTTCGCTCCCTCGCCATCTGGCTGGAATCATGAATGGCACTTTAGCTATGTCCTTATGAGGAAAAAATCAGTATTTACCGACTTGCAGCCATGTAATATCTCGGAGATTACGACTGATTACTAGCTCATGATCTTAGCTTTTTGCTGTTAATTTTGATTGGGACCAGTTTCCTGCAAGCAGCACGTGAAACCAGAATTCGGTGATCAATGTATTTCTCGGCAGTCGCGAATGTTATAAGGAATCTGCCAATGAAAGTAGTCCACTTACTACATTGTCTGATGTGAAACACAGTGTTATCATTAACTGATGACTTTATTCTTTTGGTAATCAATAGACTGAATTTCTGCAATTTTGACACAGTAAAGCTTTTCGATTGTAGCATCGACCAATGTTGATGTCATGCCAATCGTGAACAGTTAATGGGTGAGCTTATCGGTGCGCATCAAGCAACACTGATCCGTTCATCATTAAATATGTACCGCAGATGGGCTCTCAGGTTGTCTTTGTAGGAAGAGTGTGTATCAGTGCAGCAAAATATGTCGAGAACTTAGAGAAGGCAGGCGCAGAACCGTTTTAAAAAACACATGTGATGTGAATGGGTTCAAATCTACATATATTATGTACGTATTAGAGGGTAAATGAAACCTTCTAAAAGCGAAATAAATTATTAAACAAAAAACAAACAAAACAAAACAGAAAAATTCTTTAGAAACAATGAGAAACGTCTTCAAATATGTAATAGCCATTCTTCTACCTGACAGAGGAAGCTGGTCAGTATTATTATAGATGAAGAGGTGATTTGTTGCACAAGAAATGAGGTTCTACATAATACCAGTAAATTGTCATGTGAGTAACGAGGGAGGTTAAAGCCAAATGGAAACAAAAAGTATGGTTATACTAAAAATCGGAAAGTGACTTTTTACATTTTTTGGCTAGTAATGAGTAAAAGGTGACAGTCACAAGACATTGAAAGTAACAGAGAAAAGGCAAGCAACTTAACAAACCAGCTTGTTGGGCACCTCGTGTGGTGTAATGGTTATCAAGCTTGTCTCACTTAAATAGTTACGATAGGAAAGTGAGTTCGATTCCCCACTGGGAATCTTTCTAATCTTCTGTATGTCTTCTTTAAATTAGGCACTTGATGAAAATGGTGTTGCAGATTGGCGAATGTATGTTGATTTATCAGAAGGATTATTTATGTGCGTTTTCTAAAACATTCATCCACAACAATTAAAGAGAGAAAGAGCTTTGAAGACAAAACATGCAAGATGGATCAAAGTAAAACAAAGATTATTAAAGACATAAAAATAACATCATATATATATATATATGTACGGAGTTATATGTTTATGTGTATGTAGGTATATATGTATAGAAGTATATAGGGATATGGATACGTATATATGTGTATGTATGTGCCTTTCATGCATGCATACATGTATGTATAGGTATAGAAAATGGAGATGCATTTTATATATTTATATATATATATATGTATGGGTGTATGTAGAAATATGTACACTGCGTGCCAAATTATTATCGAGATAACTATTTTTCTAATATTTCAAAAACCGTCGAATCAATTCTCACAAAATTTTCGCACAATGTTGGCAATATTGACCTGCGCAATCATGAAAATATTCTAACTGATCTGCGCAATGTAAACAAACTGGCGCCATATTTGTTATCAGCGCGGTGATTTGAGCGCGCCAAATTATTAGAAAGGTTTAGTAAAATTCCCAGAATTGAGCAAACAAAACGTTTATTAATGTTACACGTGAATGTTTATGATCGAAAGAAGCTAACAAATAAGATAATCAAACAAATAATAACAGATACAAAGGCACAGTTTTACAAATTAATAGGGAATGTGCTTTCCCTGTTTTGAAATTACTTGATGAAGCCGACGATCCATAAAATTTGTTAATTTTAGGTTGTCATCTGCTGCATTGCCGCGAAATATGTCAAGAATTACTTCGCACAACTCAGCGTGGCTCCTGAATTGTCGTCCGTTGGCGTACAGTCTTCGCTTCATGATGCTCCAAAGGTTTTCGATTGGGTTCAAATCCGGATAATTTGCTGGACACTTCATCTTTCGAGGTCCATCGAAGCCTAACTGTTTCAAATATTCAGTAGTCTTGTGAGCAGCATGTAAGGGAGGATTATCTTGCATAAAAACAATGGCCCTTCTGAAGGCAACTCTTTGCCTTTTTCATCCACGGTTCAAGATGCTCCTTCATAAACGCTATGTATGCATCAGCAGTCATTTTGACGCCATCTGGTACTTTCCATGGGCCCACTAATGTTTTTCCAATAATACCACCCCAGATCATTATGCCTCCACCGACTTGTTGGCGTCTCAAACTCTGATGGCGATTCTTTCCGTTCATTACCCAGCCTTTGCACTATCTATCTGGCCCATCAAGTGTTGCTCGAGTTTCGTCTGTAAACAAAACTTTAGAGAAGTCAATCTTCATATTGTTTTCGGCCCATTTCAGTCGATTTTGAATGTGATTTCTCTTCAACGGAGGCTTCGATACAGGTTTGACTGTTGTTGCTATTTCCCTCAGATACCGACACAGAGTACTTTTAGACACAGTAGGATCCCCAATGCGACTGAAAAGTTCTTGACTGATAAGTCCAGTGTTCTTCCTGGCCTTTCGTTTAAGTGGTGACATGAGACGACGTGAAATAACCCTCGGCTTGCCTTTATCTGCCCTTTTACGTACTTGTGTAGGATTGGCGGTGAACTTTTTCACTGTTTGATGACACCTCCCTATCAGTTTAGAAATTTCTAGGGTAGATTTACCTTTTGAGAGTTCTGAGGTGATAGTTTTCTTTTTAACATCACTTAAACTGCTTTTACGGCCCATCTTTTCACTAAATTCTTACACTTTTATAATAATTTGGCACGCTCATAACAAATATGGCGCCAGTTTGGTTACATAGATCAGTGATTGCGCAGTTCAGTATTGCGAACATTGTGTGAAAATTTTGTGTGAATTGATTGGACGGTTTTTGAAATATTAGAAAAATAGTCTCGATAATAATTTGGCACGCAGTGTATATGTATGTATGTGTGTGTATATATATATATATATATATATATATATATATATATATATATATATATTGATTTAAATAAATATAATTGACGTGCCTTTTAACCGATTCGGCCACAGAGGATCGTTCGGTTAGCAAGGTCGAATTTACTGCTTTTAAACTTCAATCATCCATGAATCTCTCACGTCCATTCATATCTGCTCATGGCGTATCAAATGTAAACAAATGACGACAATTATTTTAAGACATTTTATGTTATATTCGTCCTTCGTCAGGTTATATAACGGTTCCGTATAGGATACAGGTTCAAATCCTGTTGGAGGAAGACTATTCTTTATGAAAATTTCTCGGACATTCAGGCCGGTAAATATTTGTTAATACTGTTTATTATAAACAGAGCATTTACTTAAATATTAGTATCTAAAAAAAGAATGTATAAACATAAAATGTCTTAAAATAATTGTCGGACTTTGTCCATTTCATTATATATATATATATATATATATATATATATATATATATATATATATATGTATGCATGTGTATGTGTGTGCATATGTGTGTATATAGATATATTTTTATTATAAATATGTAAATGAGTAGTTATATGTGTGTAATATAGATGGGTGTATGTATATATATATAGATAGGTGTAGGTGCGTGCTTAAAATACGATTCAAATATAATTTCGGATACTTTTCGAAGTAAATTCGTAACTTTAATTGATATACAGTGGAGAATTAGGATCCTAGTAATTTTACTTTTAATTTAAAGTACCCCGTACCCTGTTAAAATGTAATGTGTGTGTGTGTATATATATTTTCCTTTTATATTTGGTTTGCAGGTCTGAATGATTGAAGGATGTTTTTATAGCTTTCATAAAATAAACAATATTACCTGTCATTTTACGTGTTTGATATTCATTAATTAATAATTTTACTCAGTCTCGGACATGGGGCTCTCCTTGGATCTTTATCCTCTTGGAAATTCCAGACGGATTACCAATTTTATATATATATATATATATATATATATATATATATATATATATATATATATACTCCAAGCAAGGTTATACAGCTACCAATACACACGGAAAGTTACAGAATCTGAGAAAAGTTTAGGGACAGATCGGAAATTAACGAAACAGGATTCGAGGGGACACAAAATTGCGACTGTTGCATTTACATTTTGTAGATTATAGTAGACAGTTAGGCAATATATATATATATATATGTATATATATATATATATATATATATATATATATATATAGATATATATATATTCTTTATGAATTAATTGTGTCTTTCATGGTGTGTGTGTGCGAATGTATGTGACTGTGTATACGTTCGCAAATGTACGCTCATGCGCCCGTCTGCCTGTACGTGCAGAATATGATTTGTTAGTTGTCCTTTTCATCTTTTTTACACTCTCTCATTCTCTCTCTTTTACCTCTTATCTTTCAAGTCTATCCGTTTTAATTTTTATATATATATATATATATATATATATATATATATATATATATATATATATATATATATATTCATGTGACTTTTCTTTAAATATTTTCATGGTAATTGTTTTAGCGAAATTTCCACTATCCAGACTTTATGAATTTATGCACCGTATTAGATTGGCAACAAGTTTTCATCATTTTATTGTTAACGTTCTAGATGTAACCATAAGTTCTATGCTAGCACTTCTTCACTTCAAGAATACTGTTACACCTTCTTGTTTTCATGTCAACTTTTATACTAAAAAATTAAATGTTATATCAATCGTTACCTTTTGTCTCCTTAATTCGTTTCCGTTTATTGTTCTATCTTTTTAATGATGATTTTTCCCCTCATATTCTCCCATTGTTTTTTTTTTACTTACTTGTAGTGAAATTATTGTATAAAAATTGAACTTTAATTGTTTTATATAAAGTGCTTCGATAATTTTTAGATGTAGTCTCGAATTAGATTTGTTTATAATGATGGCGTTCGAAATAAGATTTTCTCTGATGGAAGTTGGCACTTTTTTATTTTACTGGCGTCACTTAATTTGTTTGCCATCCCTTGGGAGATGGTTGTTAGAATAATAATGGGTAACTGAATGACAAAATGAACAAAACTACTTTGTAACGCGTTTCATGTCTCCAACATTTCTTCAGTGTCAAATGGATTTATTTAACGAGTCAAATTTATATATATTGTTGTGAGGTGGGGAGAAATACAGTCAACGAAAGTTAGCATTTCACATAGAAAACATTGAATTTATAGAGTTGGTTATCATTAGATTCATATATACGCACACGCACACACACTCACACACACACACATATATATATATATATATCGCATATAGCGATGGTGTTAATAAAACAGTGCTCTATGTAACACAAAAGTGCTATTAAATATATATTAATAAATATACATATTATCCTTCGCCGATAGCATGACTCCGAGTTTCATGCCCAACGCAAACTTTAGGTTCTTAGTATAGACTGCCTATTATGTAATTTAATTTTGATAAAAAAATATCTGGTTATCGCAGTGTTGACGCAGTTATATACTAAACCGGGGCTATGCATTTTTTTAAAATTTTAATATATTTGACATTAAAAAAACCCCCAAAAAACGGGATTTATATATATATATATATATATATATATATATATATATATATATATATGTAGAAAATATTTTAGAATTGGGAATATTTATTTTTTTATATTAAGGGAAATTACTTGCTCTTTTTCTAAAAAACAGAAAAACAAAAAAGGCCATAATTTACATTATAAATTAATCTGGATTAATGTATTTAAGCAGATATTTATTTTTATGTTTAGATGTAACTATCAGTTAATTTCTCTAGTTTAATAAGCTCCTTAATAATTATTTAAGTGTTTTAAGATAACTAATTTTTCAAGAAGACATAAATTACATCTATTTCCTTTCCCGCTCTTGCTACAATATCCCAGATGATAAAAGGTGTATTATCACCACTGTTTAAGTGCCAAAATCTTTAAAGACAGTAGTGCTGTTTTTGTATTTTATATTACCTAAAATCATTCTATGATGGTAGAAACGAATTTTCTAAGGATTTTCACTGAAAACCAAATAAAATCTAACGTCGTTACCGGAATGTATGCTAGTTCAGTATACAATATTATCAATCATTATATTGAGAGTTTAAGGGATAGCTCACATTTTTTCGCTACTTGAATTTATAAATGTTTTATCTTCGTGGGAAAGAATAAAAAATTCTCTCTTCTTACCAGAACAGCTTGGGCGACAAGAATTTGCACTTCTCGGATACTCAAAAGAGAAAATTGCCGTTTTTGCCAGCGTCCCCAACAACTGGGCGACAAAGAGTTACGAGGATTAAAATACGGAAAATCGACATTTTCGTAAGATTCTTATGGAGGATTTTAAAAGTATTTTAGTAGAAAATTAGTAATAACAAAATGAATAGCAATTACAACTTCAAGAAAGACAAAATGAACAGCAATTCCAATTCCAAGAAAGAATGGAAAAATATTCCTACAAACGCAGAAGGAAAATCATGAAAGACATATTCAAAATGAAGAAAGACAAATACAACTCCAGGAGCTAATTGTAAAAGTAGCGAGTAATACACAACAACAAAATATTGAAAAAGAGGCGATTTTTTCCCAAGACGCATTATGGAACACGATAGAAACATTCAAATACTCCCTAGAATTAGGAACGGATGAATACACAAAATTTGTGGATTACATTTAGCCAAAGAAGACAAATGATTTAACGTTTGATGAAGCAGTTACATGCCTGACGGAGCTTTTCAGCCCGAAAAAATGAGGACTATTCCACGTTCACCGCAATCGTGAATAAACATTGCGACGACTTCAAGTTGGCAGAATTAACCCCGGACAATTTCAAGTGTCTTATTTTTGTACAAGTGTTAGTCACAGAAAAGGATAGCGAAATGTGCAAAAGAATGCTTTCAAAACTGCAAAATGAACCTGGATTAACACTACAAAAACTATCGGAAGACTGCCAAAAATGCCTGAGCATAAAGAAAGACTCGAAGGATAATGAGGTGTCAGGAGTATCACATATACATATAAGTTACAAGTTTACGTTTTTCACTCTCCCCGGAAGGAAAAAAAAAATTCTATAATAATGAAAAAAGATTTAAAAAGATTTTCACCCTCCCCGGAAAGAAAACAAAAATTCTATAATAATGAAAAACGTACAACGTATAGAGCAAATAATGACGAAAATCAAAACAAATATAAGCCCCCCCCCACCATCCGCATGTTATCGATGTGGAGGACTACACTGGAATAAGGATTGTCGTTTTAAATATAAAAACTTTCTTGCGTGTGGTGGAAAAATGGGTCACAAGGCATCCCAATGTAGGAACAGAAAATCTACTAGTAGGATAAGAGCTACTAGAATGAATGACGAAGACAGTACTAACATAAGGAAATATGTGGAACTTAAAATCTTAAATAAAAAGATAAAATTGCAATTAGATTCAGGGTCGGATCTGACGATAATTAACCTACAAACGTGGAGAAAGCTTAATAGACCAACAATGTTACATACACAGAAAATTGCTAAGTCTGTTACAGGAAAGCGTATAAAATTCGAAGGAGAAGTAATCCTAAATGTAAAATTTAACAGGAAAACAAGAAAACTCAAAATATTCGTAATGAAGGATAGAAAATCTGGTGGGCACAGACTGGATGCAGAAGTTCGACGTATGGGATTTACCTATCAGTTCTTTTTGTAAAAAGATAGAGTGTGAACCATCAGAAGCGACAAAGTTAAAGGAACAATTACATAATTTCCCGTGGTATTTTCGAGCAGGTTGGGAAGAGGCAATAAGTTTGCAGCCAGAATTGAATTAAAAGAAAATGTCCAACCAGTATTTAAAAAGAAGCGGAACGTGCCGGTTGCTAGAGAAAGGCAACAAAAAATTAAAGAGAGCTTTGAAAGAAATAATTAACAAACTATGAAACGTGATGTACACAATACAAGGAGAAGAATTTACCTACAGAAGACATATTGACCAAATACAAAAAAGACGGGTTGAAGAGCCAAGCTCGTCACCCGCTGAAAATGATGATTCGATGGAGGCGATCTTTAAAGCTTTTGAGATTCAAAGACCACAAGAAGAGACAGAAATTAGAAGGACTAGCAGGAAAAGAAAAATTACAGAGCCTCTGATTATCGATCATAACAGGAAAAGATATTAACTCCGCCCAGAAAGGGATCTAAGGAGGGGGTCTTGAGAGGTTCTCCCCTTTTTACACAAATGGACTCACCTAGTATATACATATACTACTGCTACGTGAAGACAAGAGCGAGACGAGAGCAACAGAGGGTGAAGGTAATAGACAGACAGTAACAGAACGAACGTAGCGAGTAAGAGTCACCGTGAGCGAACACGTAGACTCAGTAAGAAGTCATACAGCGATACTTCAATACCAAAGACTGTATAGATATTTTGCTACTAACCCATATTCCTGGAACTACTAACCCGCATTACCAGTTTGTATTATTACGTTATTACATTATTTTACTAAATTCATTCTTGGCGTTTGTTATTTATTGGTACCGGATTTCATCCCGGAATCCACAACAATATATATATATTGAGCTGACTAACATTTAACACCATGTTGCATTTTATAATCTCTGATTACCCATTTGCATCGCGATCGTTTGTTTACAAAACATTATAATCACAACGGTTAATTTTAAAATAATTATAACAGAGCGCGTTCACATGTGTTTACGTAAATCAACATCACAACGATTACAGTTATATTAGGTTTGTCTTCGCAACTCATCCCTGAGGATGATCTCGGAGGAGATTGAAAGTATTTGTATTAACAAAATATACGACGCTTTCTTTGATGAATTTGAACTTAATATCGAGAAGATAATTAGGAAAAGAGAAAGGATTGTTATAAAAGTAAATATGTAGTGCCTATATTAGTTAATGAAATATGCTTGAATTAATATATGCTACCTAAATATACATATATTGTTGTGGAGATGAACATACCTCTCCAGAATATGACTTGGACTCGTCCAAAACTATATATACTGAGCCAAGAATCGTCGTCAGAGCTAGCTGGGTTTTGAGTCTTATATCCTTACTACAGAATTCATTAATACTACGTCCACTGCAAGCAACATTATATTTCATGATTGGTTTATCTTCATTCAATGGAATGAAGACATAACACACACACACACACACACACACGCACACACACACGCACACACACACGTGTGTGTGTGTGTGTGAATAATGGGTAGATAAACAATATATTGTTAGATTTGCCTTGCATCGGAAGAATCATTTCTCCGCCGATCACAATTCAGTTAATGCACCAAGCAGCAGATGACATGCGATGGTCGCTTAATGGACATTCGGACATTTCATCATTGAGGTGTTCCGATTATTCCGGGATTTAATGTGTATTGTTTGTTTAAAGTAGTTTTAATAAATTTCGTCTGTAATTGGTGTTTACGTTGTCTCTATATGGATGGCGTTTCTCCGAAGTTGCCTGACAAAACCTTTAGAAACAGCTTGGTGGAGTCTTATAATCATCATCTTTTTAGACATATCCAGCAAGGCTTGACCCAAAAAATAAAAAAAAATGTAGTAAAAAAAGCGGTATAATGAAACAAAGATATGGGAAAAAGACAGGAAGCTGCAGGGAGCCATTGACCCTGGATTACATTGACAAAATCCCACTGATATCTTCTTAATTACAGTGAATAGAAGAAATATATTTTTAGCTATAAATCGATATCATTATATTCTTGAATCTGATGTAATTGCTGATTTAAAGAATACAGTTTATTAGTTTTGAAGTATCTACCATGTATATATATATATATATATATATATATATATATATATATATATATATATATATATATATATATATATATATATATATATATTTATGTTGGTCACACCACAAACTCGCTTTCACGACGCTTGAGTCTACATTTGAATGATAACTCTAACATTTTTAGGCATTTAAAACAACATGATTGGCCGCGTACACAATTCCGGAAAATCCTTGTTGAAAACACAACTATACTTAAACATGAAAAAATAAACAAAAACTAAAAATTCTTGAAGCTATATACATAAAACAGTTGAAACCTAACCTGAACAAACTAAACTACGAAATCTCCTCGAATATTCTTAAATGCCTATAATTGATAACAGAAGCCATTGGCTTCCCATAATTAACGGCTTCCCATAATTAATTCTTTTCGAATTCACTCTCGCGTGGTCATGTGTGACGTCACGAGCTGCGACGCGATTAATATGATTTTTTTTACTTAGTTCATGCATACTTCGAAGTTTCGTAGCTGCATAGATGTGGTTACTTGTCGGAGAGGACTTAAACTACTGATATTTCACATTTTTTTGTACTTTTATTAGTGTGTTATTTTTCCATTTAGCTTGGTGGGTGTTAATTGGTTGTTGGCTTCTCATATTCTCCATTCATTTCTTTTCTTTTATTTCTTTCTTATTCTTTCTTCAACTTCTCCGTTGATCTCTGGTTTATTACTGTTTTTTAAGGCCCTTAATTGAGGATATATTTAATTTTTTGTGTATACGTATGTTTGTGCCGTTGTATACCGTTCTATATGTGCGTGTGTATTCATATATATATATATATATATATATATATATATATATATATATATATATAGTTTTAAAAACTAGAAACCATTGATTTTAATATTAAAAGTCTCTAGGGCCCTTTCAGCCAACATCTCATCAGGAGACAATCGTTGGATTAGCGAAATGAATAATAGCGATATTGAAGAGCAAAAAGGAAACACACTAAAATAACGAACAAGTATATATACTTGTAACGAGGAAGGGTTATCGTGTAAATAAATAGCGAGGGACAGTTAAAATAAAAATCCCCCAACAGATTGAGAGACCTTATAAATTCTTTCTGCCGGCAGAGAAGGTTTTCTAAATCCTATACAGACCGATTCCAAAATCTTCAAATGATTATTGGAATCGGCTGTATGAATAATTCTAAACCACTCTTTTTTATACAACTTGGCACAAGCTATATTCTCAACTAAATGTTGAGCAATAGCAGATTCCATATTCATGGGGGGAAGATAGCATATTCTATCTATCTTACCAAGTCGTATTTTGGAAGGAACGTGCTGATTAATTCTAGTTTCCAAATGCAAGGTTGTACGCCCCACATAACCAGCAGCACACTGGCAATTAAATTCATATACTAAATTACTCAATTTGATGTAGGGCAATACATCCTTGCGAAAAGACGGAAACGCGGACCTAGTTTGAAAAATGCTACGTAAAGCAACTGATGGGAAACAACCGGAAACCGACTTGCTAACCAGAACAACACCAGCACCATTGTCCGGTTTACAAATATTTAAGGTTGTTAAATCATTGAAATCTAATAATGATATTTATATTTGTAAACCGGACAAGGGTGCTGGTGTTGTTCTACTGGACCGGGTAGATTACATCCAAAAGATGTTGATTATTTTGAATGATTCAGAAAAGTTAAAAAAAATTGGTCCAGTTGAAACTTGTGACAACACGTACAGAAATGAAATTAAAATTCAGAAACGTCTATTATACTTGTTTAGAAAAGGTTACTTTTCTAAAGAGACTTATGACAGGATTAGACCTTCTGGTTCCCTTAGACCAAGGCTTTATGGTCTTCAAAAAAAGTTAATAAGAAGGACGTTCCATTGAGACCAATACTTTCAATGATTGGTTCATCCCAACATTCTCTGGCTCAATGGCTTCTGCAGGTCCATACAACCGGTCCAAACATTTTTGCTAAGCATTGTATACCTGATTCGTTCACGTTTTGTTGAACGCCTACAGGCCATACAGTCTTGCCCTGATACTGATTTTATGTGTTCCTTTGATGTGTCCAGTCTATTTACCAACGTACCATTGAGGGAAACTATTGATATCTGTGCAGACTTTTTTATACGAAGGTAACATTGCTCCACCTCCTTTTCCTAAGGATATATTTATAGAACTCATGATACTATGTACTAGTTCGGTGGAGTTCAGTTTTGACAATATTATGTATAGTCAAGTGGATGGGGTCCAGATGGGCAGTCCCCTTGGCCCTGCATTGGCTGATATTTTGTGGGCTACCATGAAATGTTACTTTTCGGCAAAGTGTCTAAACCATTTGTTTACGTTAGATATGTTGATGACACCTTTGCAACATTCTCTAATAAAAGTGAGGCTGTTGAGTTCTTTAATGAGCTCAACTCCTTACACAATGGTTTGTCTTTCACTATGGAAGGGGAAAGACAACTGTCTGCCTTTTTTTGGACGTTTTGTTGAACGCAGTAGAGGTGGTTTTATTACTAACATCTATCGTAAACCCACCTTTACTGGACTTTATTTGAATTGGCGTTCATTTGCTCCTGCATCAAGGAAAATTAATCTCGTTAAAACCTTGGTGTATAGAGCGCTTAAAGTGTGTTCCCCTATTAGATTGGACCGTGAATTTGGGGAACATTAGGGAGATTTTCCTTAGTAACGGCTATCCGGAGGCCCTTATTGACTATATTATTAGTAAGAAAACTAAGGAATTTCATTCCCCTAAAAATCAGGGGCCTTCTAAATGTCCGGTTTATTTGAAGATTCCCTGGATTGGGATAGTGGTCAGGGCTTAATTAAGCAGGTTAGCAAGTCGGTTTCCGGTTGTTTCCCATCAGTTGCTTTACGTAGCATTTTTCAAACTAGGTCCGCGTTTCCGTCTTTTCGCAAGGATGTATTGCCCTACATCAAATTGAGTAATTTAGTATATGAATTTAATTGCCAGTGTGCTGCTGGTTATGTGGGGCGTACAACCTTGCATTTGGAAACTAGAATTAATCAGCACGTTCCTTCAAAATACGACTTGGTAAGATAGATAGAATATGCTATCTTCCCCCATGAATATGGAATCTGCTATTGCTCAACATTTAGTTGAGAATATAGCTTGTGCCAAGTTGTATAAAAAGAGTGGTTTAGAATTATTCATACAGCCGATTCAATAATCATTTGAAGATTTTGGAATCGGTCTGTATAGGATTTAAAAAAACCTTCTCTCTGCCGGCAGAAAGAATTTATAAGGTCTCTCAATCTGTTGGGGATATTTTATTTTAACTGTCCCTCGCTATTTATTTACACGATAACCCTTCCCTCGTTACAAGTATATATACTTGTTCGTTATTTTAGTGTGTTTCCCCTCTTTTTGCTCTTCAATATCGCTATTATTCATTTCGCTAATCAACGATTGTCTCCTGATGAGATGTTGGCTGAAAGGCCCTAGAGACTTTTAATATTAAAATCAATGGTTTCCTAGTTTTTAAAACTATTTATAAATTTTGTACCTCAAACATTTGTTTATATATATATATATATATATATATATATATATATATATATATATATATATATATACATTCGAAGGTAAACATTTCTGTCAGTTGAAATAGTACTAATCAATCAATATTGGTAAATTTGCGGATATGTCAGCATTTCTATAATATTCCATGGGAATTTCAGTTTATCACTTTTACTGGAAATATTTACAATTACTTATTTGCTAGTCTCATATATTAAGAAAATTGTTGTCTCTAGTTAAAGTTTGCTTTTCTCATATATATATATATTATATAAAAAATCGATGTAAATTCATAGGTAATGTTATAATTCGTAATTTAAATGCATAAAACTGAATAAGCCATCGATTTAAGTCAATATTCCTTTACATTCTCTAAAGCGGACCTGCAATAATCCCCATAATAAAGTTAATAATCTTCCGTCTGATGAATAAAGTATGCAGCAGGTTCAGATCGGAAATAGGATAAGAAAATTGTGGTTTTCTCAAGGAAACTGGAAAAAGGAAATGCAATATTTATGATCAATAAGAATCATACAGAAGGACGTATATTTATTTATAAAATGTTCGACAGTGGAAACCAAATGGATAAATATAATTAACATTAGGATGAGACAACTGAAATTTCTAGAGAACATAATAAAGAAAGAGGGCTTGGAAAACTTGACATTCACATGATTTATTGAAGGCAAGAGTGATAGAGGAAAACAACGCGTGACCTGCCAAGCTAGTGTATTTAAATGGATGGCAGAACGGGGTTTAGGACAGATAACATAAAGACAAGATTGAATCTACAAAGGACAGAAAATCTTGGAGAGTCATGATCGGTGACGTCCTAAAGGCTCATGGCACAGAGAAGAAGAAGACGAAACTATACGAGCTGCTAGAAAAAATGTCGATTTATTTGGAAAGGTGCTAGAATAATCTAAAATTTTTGCTGTGGGGAAAACCGCTTGCATACATTGGTTGTTTGATTTTGTTTAATAGCATATCAACACATCTATGTCTTATTTACTACAGAAATATAAATAATTTAAACACAGTTTTATGGCTTCAACTAAATGCACTTTGAATTCAATTCTATGCCTTCAACTACAGATGAAATGATTGCTGTTATTTTGCTTTAAATATGGGATTTTGGTAATTTTACTATAAATATGGATTTCTGGTTGGTTGATTTTGCTTAGCAACATATCAACATCTATTATCAGCGAACCCAATCTTGCCAGCATAAGCTACGCAGATAACACTGTGTGTTGATGGTAGAAACAGAAGGAAAACAACAGGAAAATCACGACAAGGCAATAAAGAAAGCTAGAATAAAGGACTGACTATCAATTGTGAGAAAAGCAGAATATATAGTTATAAGAAAGAGAAAAATCCCAAGATGCGAACTACAAATTGGAGATTTTATAATCAATAGTACATACATTTAAATATTAGGAGTGCGTTTTCGTAGAGGAGGTAATATATGAGAGCGAAATCCGAAGGTATCTTTCAGTGGTAAAGGGTGCCTTCCAAAAGAAAAAAAATATTCAGAAAAAGGTAAATGCACTTGAAACAGAAACAAATGTGCCCAAATGTTATATGATATCAATCTTCCTATATGACAATGAATGTCAAAATATTTACTCACAGGTGAACGGTGACTTGGGGTAAGTTGTTCTACAGGACGGTGCATGTAAGCAAAGTGGAAGGGTTCGGGAAAATGGAAACGAAAAGGGCATTTATTCTGAAGATAAGAAAGATACCGATGAAATTACTTGCACACATGATGAAGGAAGAAAGCGATAAAAATATCACAATCAATGGATGTATCGAAAACAGAGAGAGTGGCAACAGCTCGTATGTAACCAAAATAATCACGAATAGCACAACAGGAGGGCAAAAGATATAAAAATGACAAACACAGCTAAGAGCTACGAAACATAGAAAGTTGAGAAAACCTATGATCGCGCCCATTCTGAAGGAACATTTAAATCCTTACCAAAACGTTTTCAAAGGCAACATAATGGAACGGTCACTGGTACTCCCTGACGTTTTGGAGGCGTTAAAGATAACAAGCCACTCCTTGCTCCATTCAACCATAAATTGTACGTAATTAATTTATATCAGCTGTCAATTTGACCTTATCGAACCGGCCAGATTACTATTAAGACGGGAGTAAATAGTTGTGTCATCAGCCTAGATACCGAGCTGAGAATTGGTGACATTAGGGAGGTCATTTGTGAAAATTAGGAACAACGGAGATACAAGGATATAGCAACACCTGCATTAATCCAAAAAGATCTAGAAGAGTAGCTATTCAAAACATTTTTTTTTATTTTTGCGACTTGACAAGAAAGATTGGATCTATTCGAAATTTCTCCCCCAAATAACAAAACCTTTTAACTTGTGAAGAAAACCAGTGTGCCAAACCATGTCGAATGCCTTCAAGATAACAACCGTATCTTCCTCGTATGTTTCTGAAGCTTGATCGACTCTTTCAGCAATAATCGTTAACACATAAGTTGACATAGAGAAGTGAAAGCCATTATTACCTGAAAGAAAACCCTGCAAAGTGAGATGCGTAACCAATTAATTAGAGCCTTTAGTAATTTGCCAAAACTGGTAGGCCATATATAATGGAAAACAATATGCACGTAAAGATCTCTGTGATATAATAAAACTCCAAATAATTAAAAAGTTAAACAACAGAAAATTTAATATAATCAAACGATTAAATATTGATGAATTTTATATAATATCAAAGAGACAATCATAACATGTAATAATTTATCCTGTATAATTTATATGATGCTTGTATCTACAGCTTATGATTTTAGGATTTATTTAAAAATCAAAATCAAACTCCGTCTTAATTCGTTTGCGCAATAAAATCTGATACCAAAAAATAACGAATTATTAAAATATATAATAAAAATACGTATTATTTACCGATTTCCAGCTGATGTAATTCTCATAAAATATCTATCCTGCAAATTATGACACTATCTACCATTATGTATTTGTATCAGTTTTATCGTGAAGACATTTTATTGCATAAATATGCTTATGTCAAAAGAGAAGTCGTCTGTTAAATATTTTATTAAATCTCATATAGGTTTCTAATAAAAATCTAACAACGTTTATGTCTAACATACATGCATTGAATATTGCTGCCATATCTGGTCTAGTGCTTTTGCCATGTATTCAGAGATTCTTGGTGAAATCCAAAGAAGAATCTGGAACGTTATGGGCCCTGACCTAGCACCTCGACTTCTCTGCCACCGCCATAACATAACTTCAATATGTTTCTTCTAAATATATTTTATTTTAAGTCACGTTCTTTGGAAATCAACCATAGTGAGATTTGAACCCGGGTTTAATGATCTTTGGAATCACTTGTCTGCTCGTGAATATATTAAAACAGTGAATTATGCTAAGCTGTATAATTAAAAATATATTACTTTGCTGTATCTAGTGTCATTTGACATTATATTAAATTCATCTTGTGGATACTATTGACATTTTAGAGGCCATTTAAATGATTATTAGTGTGTACATTTTCTATTATAAAGACTTGCTTATCTGTAATTGTTCTGATGAACTTTCCACTATGGTACATATTTTAAAAAAAAAATAAGCGAAGTACTAGATTAGTGGCTTACTATCAACATTTTATACATGAAATGGATGAGTAGTTGTAAACGTAACTTCTATTCTAACAGTGTCTTCTGTCACATTTTTATTTGTGGAACTTCTCAGTCAACTTTAACTTTTAAAAATGTAAATACAATGTCAATCGTTATTTTCTATATTCTCAATTCCAGTTCTTTCCTCTTCTCTTTCCTTAATAATATTTTCTTTTTCTCATATTCTTTCACACACAGTAGCCCTTTGAGTCGTAGTGGCTTTATTGCCTTGCTTCTGGTGACGTAATTAAAGAAAAGAAGAAGATGGTTTACAACCAAATCAGAATTGTGAATATACTTCCCGAAGTTCTTTTTTAATCCAAGAACTTAAGCCTGGCAACATTCATCATAACTAAAAGGATATTATCAGTACGGTAAATGAGGTTTTGTTAGCGATATCTTGCTATTCGTGAGGGATCTAGAATTTAAGTTCATTTGTGTGCATAAATATATATCGTCTCAAGTACTAATCCGACGAATGTTTACATGTAGACTCAAGTATAAACACAATCAACATTTACATACAGTCAAATGCATAGTGACCACTAATATTGACTTATAGGTGCAAGTATTAATCCGAGGAATGTTTACTAATAGACTCAAGTATAAACACCTCCAATATTTACCTTTATACATATAGCAAAACTTTAAAAATCCGAGAAATCTTTTCCAATAGAACGAAGTATGATAAAAACAGACAAGCGATTAAATAACCTATCAGGGGTTGATATATTGAATAATGACACAACCCGACACACTGCCAAATGCTTAAGCTACGAGAAGGAGGGTTCTAACAAAGGTAAACCCTTTTATGATTTATTACCAAGCTATATTATTACTGCACAAAGTGTTCAGAAATATGAAAAATCGGTTCATATTTTTCGAACACACAGCGCACACATATCTATATACAGGGTGTTTCACAATTATCGTTCATTACCAACCTTCGTGTGATTATTTTATTCCCTAAGTTACAATATGTGAAACGTTTGTGGAGCGTCTCATCAACCGTGAAATGGAATGGGCACCTCATTTACCTGACCTAACCCCCCCATCCCTAGATTTCTTCCTCTGGGGTTCCTCAAAGACAACACGTAGCAGGGCAACACTCGCACCATTGCTGAATTGAAGGCATCCATCACTGAGAAGATTCAAGCTATTACCCAGGAGGAATGTGCACGCGTTATCAACGACTTTGCATTAAACAGCGCTTTCAACTGAATGGTGGACATGTGGAGCCTGTAATCGACGGCTCCTATTGACATTTTTGGTTCATGTTTGAGACTAAATGATTGTAGATCGTAAATTTTTTATCCATTTTACTTTTCCATTACTCTGTCATTTGTGGTTCTTGATTTGTGCCCGATCATGTTGTTTCCAAAATATTGCAAAACCCTATAAACGTAGATATCACTTGACTTCGTATAATATGGTTAGCGGTATTTGTTGTCTGTACAAATATTTATATATTCTTCAATATTCAGTCTTACTTTTCTGTTGTTTATTTTACTTTCTTTTCCTTTTGCGTCTGTAGTTTCTACTTTTTCTTTCGGAATAAGAGCAGATATATTTTCCTTCTTTTTTTTTCAATATTCGTAAACTGGAAAACATTAATATATTTTTACAAGAGACCCAATAGAAAGAGACTTATCTAACCGGAAAGATAACTACAATGAGAAAAATAAACGTATTTGAAGCGTTAATCTGCAAGAATTTCGTTCCGTCAAAAATAAAGCGGTTATTAATAAACTGGGGTCCTGGGTATGACGATAAACTACATATGACAATAAGGCTTCTGATCGGGAGGTCTGTAGGAGTGTGGAACGAATTCTTAAATAATGTTGTTCCAAAGTTCACCCTGACACGGGGTAATAGTAACTTTAAGTGTCCCAGCTATGGGCAAATAGTTAACTCGCAATCTGTGACAAATCACTATGAAAGTATAAAAAGAGTTTTTTATAGTAAAACTACAAGCAATATTACCAGATAAATATTACCAGCAATACATTTTTGAAAAAGTAAATAAAAATGCAATACAGTTTTGAAAAAATATTAACATCAATACATTTTATGAAAAAATATTACCATTTGGCTCTCTATAAAATATTTTTTACATAAATACGTCAATGAAACCTGATCTACAAACTGATTTCTTATAAAGAATACGTATTCTGTTCATACGATCCTATCCTAAAAATCTTGTCAGCATTAAATAACGCATTGAGGTTGATATGTTGTAAAACAAAATAAACCAAAACAATTACTCCGGAGGATGATAAATATACAATTATACCGACTATGTATAACACCGAAGGAAAATACGTCAGCCTATATGAAATTTTTCAATAAACGATTGAAAAATTTAGTTTCAAATCAGAACTTTATATTTAAACATTTTTCCTCCAAAGGTGTATGAGCATTATTTATATATTTTGACTCATTCGATAACTGTCAATTTTTGACCTCATGCAATATTCTGTAATAGAATGTTTGGTCAGTTTAAGATATGGCTTCGTCAGTAGAATTTATTTTCGCACTAATGAACTTGGAGAAGGCGTGGATCGATCTCTTCACCCGAAGGTATTGGCTATATTAAGCTCTCTAGCTTCTGGTAGTAGCCACTCTACGATTAGGTCAATTCTAAATACAAGTCCGAGTGAAAACTAATAGGAAATAACTCCACTATTCTTTTAAAGGATGGTCACAGATAAGAGAAGCCGACAGCTTCATTCCTAAAGCGTGTAATTTTTACGAACTACAGGAAAATTCACAAATCGAGTGAAATAAAAGCAGCTATCCAACACAAAAATCTGAATGTATTAACATCCCAAACCCCAGTCACTTTATGCTCATAGCCATAGTAGCAGGAGCAACCTGTACAACTAATAGACACAGTAACCTAATAGACAGTATACTACAACCATTTATTAAACAGATTAAAAGCTACATCAGAGACGATATCAACTTCTTTAGATCCATACCACAAAAAGTAGATACAGGAACAGTTATGGTAGAATTTGACATCGGTAGCCTATATAGCAACATAAACCATGAATGAAGCAAACAGGCAATCTCATTCTGGATTGAAAAACACCCCAAAATACTAGATCCCAGATTCACTAAGGAATTCATTATCGACAGTATAGACCTAATTCTGAACAGTAACACTTTGAAATGTGACAACAAAACCTATATCCAAATCCTAGGTACCGTGATGGGAATGGAAATGGAACCAACATATGCCATCCTAACCTTAGCTTACCTAGAGGAAAACCTCTATGAAAAGATAGAGTAAATATATGAGGAAAATGTAAAACCCACTTCACTAAATCTTGGAAGCGGCACTTAGATGATTGCTTCATCTTCTGGAAATCCTCACGGGGCGATATTAACCAATTACACAATCTACTCCAAAACTTACACCCGAAAATCAAATTCACCCAAGAAGATCATTTTGACGAACTGCCATTCTTAGATATACTCATCAGAAATAGAAATAATTGCATTATCGCAGATATCTACCACAAATCTACACACCCCAAAATATCACCCAAATTCACTCCTATTCCATAGCGCGTAGGATTTGCACTATGACGGCCGAAAAAGAATCTCTGAAGAACCCGCCTAAAATAATTACATAAAACTTTCAAAAAAATGTAGTTACCCCACACAACTAATAAACAAAGACTTTGAACTAGTAGAAAATACCTTTAGACCAACTACGAAACCCAAAGAAATTCTAGCATACATTTCAATATACAACAAGAATAATCCAGAAATCATTACAGAAATAACAAGAAATCTAGATCTACTTAACAAGATCGATAAAATGAAAAATATTCTAAAAACAATAAAAACTAAAACACAGTAGACAAAAAATTCTAAAGTAATCTCATTGTTTTTCACATCCATACATCTTAGTGGCAGTATTGCTTTGCTTGTGGTGAACTGCTAAAAAATATACAAATATATGTTTATGTTGTTCTAAGGGACTCATTCAATTTTGAAATTTGTTTTCTAAGACTAATTTCTCGATTATAATCATTCTCTTTAATCTCGTCTACCTTACTTCAGTGGTGATTTGTGTTTAGGGAAGTCCAGAATCTTGAACAATGATAAAGGGCACACTCCGTTTTGCCTGCGCTGTTTGCTCGTAACCTTCCATCTTGTTACATTTTAAATGGTCCAGGACATTAGAAAACTGCGTATATATTTGCATGTATATAATTGCATTCATATAAGTCGTTAGATACGAAGGGCTTTAAACCGACTCAGGCCGGAAGAGTGTCACTGATCAAGCAACGCCAACCACAGGTACTAGAAAGTTTCCGAATCCCCTGCACTGTCCTCAGATTGACACAAAACATATAAAATATAAATAAGATAAATAATCGTATCGGATTTTCCGGCGCGAATGCCAAGCAGTATAGCATGTCTTTTCCAAATTTCTGGCGGGATGAATTGAATCATGGTGCTCTTTTTTCCCCCATAGATGGTGCTCAACTGCTCCTATACTTTGCAGTCGACAAAATAAAAAATAACGCGCATGAGCGAAATTAAAAATATAAAATGGCGGAATTTACTCATCCCATCCTGTATGTGTGCATGTCTATATCTACGCTAGTCACACAAAACAAGTAATATTACTTTCTAAGTTAGAAAACAGACGAATTCATTATAAAAGTAGTCAGTTAAATTAGTCTGTGAATTAGAGTTGTCAAAATGATAAACCGTATTTAACAAATTATATAAAGTGTTTAATTTTCTGAAAAAGGCAGATATAGGTGAAAATTTTCCACTTCAAATTTCTAAAATTGTTAGATTCAGCAATACACATTATGCCAAAACGTACTTAACTTTTATCTTATGTAAGACCTTTTATCATAGTTGGGTATAACGATAAACTACATCCAACAGCAATGTTTCTTAACGATAGATTGGAAGTTTTGAGGAGCGTGGAATCACCTCTTTATTATCCACTCTGATCCGGTGTGGTAGCCACTCTTATGGTCCCAGCTATAGACAAATTGTGAACCCCCAAACAAAAGCAAAATAACCTGAAAGTGTAAAAATACCAGCAATACATTTTCTATAAAAAAATACCAACAAAACTTATTTATTGTAAAATGGCCAATAAAATTTATCTGCAGTTGAAGACACCCAATTGCGTTCAAATCATAAATGTTAAAACTTATTATTTTGTTTTTAATTTTGCACCAATAATGACACAATCAAAAGTCAAAATTAGACATTGGGCAGAAACTATATGTCTCTGAACTGCCAACAATGAGATATAGTTTGACATGTAGTTGATCTTTCCGCGAACAAATCTGTAAGCAAATAAGAAAATATACGAATTTAAAAAAAAAAAAAAATCTATTGTAATCTTATTGATCAATGAGCTACACATCAATAATAGATTAAAAGTGTAGAATTATGGGAAAGCTGAATGAAATATGGAATCAACCATAATTTATTCTAATTGGAATGGAAAAAGAGTCGTTTATTTTAGGGATTGACAAGTTGTGTGACAAATTGTAAAAACCTATATTAATTTGTGTAACTATGAACTGTTAGCGGTGTGAAAATGGTGTCTATACAATATGCTCATGTTGTTGAGAAAAACATTCCCAGTTAAAGAGCTAAGTAACTAAGGAGGGAGCAAAAGACCTCAACAAATGATATGCCAGAACACGGGAGACTGGGTAAAAATAAATGATTGAAGGAAGGAAGTGCAGACAAAAGAAGAATAGAAAAAGAACAATAAATTGTAGCAGAGGAAAAAGCTAAGAAATATGCTGAACTAGAAGAATATTACAGTGTCTTAAGGGGTGTGGCTCCTGATTCTGTGACTAGCAATGATAAACTAGGTTCTTCATCTCATTGAACTTTACGAAAAAAATATAATATTAGAAATGTTTCCATGAACTTCGAAGGGCATGGAGGTAGGCTTAACATTCCAAGTAGCCATAGACACTGCCGATCTTGTAGATGCAGAATTTATTAACAGAAAAGAAACAAAAATAATTAATAAATAATTATAGAGGTTGCAAGAAAAATACTGAAATGACTTGGTAAATAATGGATATTAATATTAAAGAAACCGGAATGTCCTCTACACTGTTTGCTGGATGGATTGATATAAAAAATGCAATGACTGAAGCAAGAGTTAGAGATCAAACGCGTGCATACCTAACACTAATTAAATAAAAGCATTATAATGTCGTGTGTTACCCTGAAAGTGAATGTCTATTTAGCTTTACACCAAAATAAAGTCATAAAAATTGATCATTCATATAGCACAACTAGCAGACTATTTATAATTGGCTGAAGCGAAATAGAATTGACAAGGATCTCTGAGAAGGTCTTTGAAAAGTGATTCAGAAAATGTTAACTCTGGAGTTATGAAGAAGCTTGAAAGCTATTTTCAAATAATATTTTGTGGTGGGGTTGTTAATTCCATAACAATGAACTCCAACTAAGAGATTTGAAATCTGGACGACCCTAGCCTTTGAAATGAAACTTTCTATTAGCCAAAAGGAAAGTTAACTCCTTGAGTTACCGGCATGGGGATCAACAATGATGTTGAGCCTATTTGTGTTTCTTCCTTCATTGCATTACAGAAGTGATCAGAGGTTTATCTACGGATCAGCAATTATAAATAAAGGATTGTAACCGATTTTCGAAATGGACTCTTGCGGATGAAATTAAACATGAAATATATCCAGTTAATCTCAGCAGGTGCCTAACAACAGCCATTGCAATTCATAGATTATATGTTTCAAAACAAATTATTCAAGGTAAATATTTTGAAAAACTTGGAAAATGTTTACATTTGTCATAGATGTTTACTGTTAAAGCTGGTTAATGATCAAATTTAGCAATCGTTGATGGAAGGATCCATATATATTTTATTTATTTTAGAATGTTTAAAATATAGGGCTAAAATTAAGTGAAAAAAATTTTCACACACTCTGAAAATATAGTTCAAACGCTGCTGTGTTCAGTAAGTAAACAAAATATGCTTTGAGTAGGAGACAAAATATCTGAAATTAGTAAAGAGGAAAACCCATAATATCAATGTGGAAATGTATCACTTAGAGTGCAACCGACACTGAAATTTAATTGGTGCATCAACCATATAAGAATTGATAGACTGGGAGAAATGTATACTTCTCTAATTACATGTTATTGAGCGCTTCTGGAAACAAGAAATTTGTATTGTTTCCAACAAATGTACCAAACTGTCCTTATCATACCGGAAGCATAGAAAGAGGTATAAGAATATTGACCATTTTTCCACCAAACACATATAAAAAAAAGAGTAAATGTTTCTATACTAGCTTACGAGTTGAACCAAAAGGTGGTTTTATTTATGCTGAATTGATTGAATGTCTATATTTTAAAAATAATATTCTTTTTATTGTGGTGAAACATTTTATAAGATTATTATAAGTTTATTTTTGAATGTTTAAATAAAGCATCTATTGTATTTTGCTAACTGCAACTTTTTCTTTATTAAATATTAAAGAGTATTCTATTTTGTAATTGTCAAAATGAAGAAAATATGTATAGATTCATTTACAGTGTTTATATAAAAATAATAACCACAGCAAATGCTGATTGAATTTTCAAAACTAGTTTTTCCCGTTATGTAAAAAGATACAGTATTTAAAAATGTTTAAATACAAAAACAAATTCAAGGGTATAATTTGACCGATATATAGAAATAGACATCTTCCTTTTTAATTTCTCATGTAAAAATACAGAGTGAGCTTTTTATTCCAAATTAAATAGTTAAAAAAAAGGAAACAGAATCTGTTTTTACTAGATCTTCTTACTTAACTTGTCATAATC